>CM055206.1:19511095-19523595 GCA_029224185.1 Karalla daura | reverse complement strand
CATCCCATAATAACCCTGGTACCATGTGGCCCTGCTCCATCCCATAATAACCCTGGTACCATGTGGTCCTGCTCCATCCCATAATAACCCTGGTACCATGTGGTCCTGCTCCATCCCATAATAACCCTGGTACCATGTGGTCCTGGTCCTCCACTCTGAGGAAGATGGACGTCCAGAACATAGTTTTCTTAGATCTTTGAATCAGATGTAGAAACTGGAGCTGCTATCTCCAGGTTGTATTGAGATGTTCATATTTGAACATTTCTAGTCATGATGGAGATGCACCTAGAGGCAGAGGAGGCTTCACAGCCTCATCCTCTGCTTCCTGAGCCTCGCTGGGAACAGAGGAGGGGACTGGAGCTCTGCTCATCACAGGCAGGAAATGTTCCTCTCTCTGGAGCATTTTGGAGTTTCCTAAAATCTGATTTTGTTGCTGTTGGTCTGTTTGTACTATTACGCTTCATTTGTGCCAAGCCTGACCTCCTCCTCCTCCTCCTCCTCCTCCTCCTCCTCCTCAGTGCCTCTGACTGCGGTGAGGAGCATGGAGGTGTATGATGCGACCAGCAGCAGCCTGATGGTGCGCTGGGTGAAGCCTGAAGCTGCCACCGGCTACAAGCTGCTCTACAAGGCCCTGAACGCCTCGGAGCCGCAGGACGAGAAGGAGGTACCGGCTGCCAGCACACACACATCTCCTGTCCCCAGAGGAAGAGGAGCGAGGAAGATGCTCATCTGCTGCTCGGTCTGGTCACACAGTCACACTGAGACACAGGGAGAATCCCAGACATGGAAACAGCTTCTTCACAGCATCTGGACACATCTGGCAGCTGTCGAGTCACAGCTCTCCAGCTCTGTCTTCCTCTTCTCTTCTCCTTGTGATTGTCCCTTCAAACTCCTCCATTTTTGTTTTCTTCTTCTAGATGTTCCTCTTTTTCCTCATAAGCTTGTTCTTGTTCTCCTTCTAGTTATTGTTGTTCAAGCTTTTGTTCTGTTCTTTTTCTTCTAGTTGTGTTTCTTGTTCTTCCCTTTCTTCTTCTTCTTCTTCTTGTTCTTCTTCTTGTTCTTCTTGTTCTTCTTCCTGTTCTTTGTCCTGTCTTCTGTTATCTCAGCCATCGAAGGATGGAGACAAACTCTTGAGCTGAGCTCAACTCAAATGTTATTTATAGAACTTTAAAAGCAGCCACAGTTGACCAAAGTTGTGCTCAATAAAAAAAGTACAATTATTAAGATACCATCAAATACTTAAGTAAAATGCAGTAAAATACAAATGAGCCGCACATAAACAAATAAATTACACATAAAAGACAAATGGGCCAACTCAACTGAAGCCAGAGAGAAACTGTGCTTTTTTAAGGAGGATTTAAAGCTTTTTGAAGCAGCATCACATGGACACATGGACCGCAGCAGAAGACATGTCCAGACTGTTCTGTCCCTGCCAGGTCCGTGTGGGGGACGTGAGCGGCGTCCAGCTGGAGAGGCTGGTTCCTGACACGGCGTACAGCGTGTCGCTCTACGCTCTGTACGGAGACGCAGCCAGCGACGCCCTGGACCAGACCGGAGTCACGCGTACGTAGCATCTCCATCCTCATGGAGCATCTCCTCACAAGCTCTGGTGCCACCATCTGAGAGCAGAAGAAGACACAGTTCTTTTTTCACACACTTTTTATGACTAGCAGACCAGGTCCAGGTTCATGTCCGTGTCAGGAGTTGTTTGATAAGACTCGGAGCTCCGTCCTGTTTGGCTGATTCACTGCTCCAAACGCTCCAAAGAAAAGTGTGAGAACCGCTGATCCGAATGAAGCCTGCCCCCAGTGGCTGCCCCAGGAACTGCGTGTCCTCCAAAGACACTTTACTAAACAGTCACGTCTTACACTATGTTCTGGAGAAACCAGAATTCAGGTCCTTTTAAAATTGCACTTTTAATACGAGGAAGGTTTTAGTAAAGGTAGGAGCTTTAGCAGAACGTAGTTTTATAATCATGTCAGGCTTTATTTTATCAGAGCTGCTTCTCATCTGGAGTTTATATCTGGCATGAGGGCTCATAGATAGAAAACAGCTGCTGCAGCATCTTTAAAAGTCTTCAGCGGGTTCCTGGTGGAGACGGACGGTTTCTGGAGGGTTCTGACAGATGCCCCCCCCCCCACCCCCCCACCCCCCCCCCTCCAGTGCCTCTGCCTCCAGCCGGGGTCCTGAGGATCACAGACGTCACCCACAGCACCATGAGGCTGCGATGGGACGCTGCGCCCGGCGCCGTACGCAAGTACATCATCACCTACAAGCCTGAGGACGGAGACCTGAAGGAGGTAGGCAGCCTTGTTGCTCCTGCTGTGCTGTGATTGGCTGATGTAGGATCATTTAAATGACATCGCCCCCTGCTGGTGATGTTTACATGTGGACAGAGAGGTTTCACAGGGGAACACGAGGCCTCAGACGGCTTGATGCAGATTCCAGATGTTTACATGTGGAGTCTGGAAGGAGTCAGGATGTCGTCACGGAAACAGTCGCTGTTGTCGTCGTTACTGCTGTCAGATTGTTGGAATGATTGGAAAAGAAAAAAGAAAATGTCCGCAGTCTGTTTAATGTTTGTTCCAGATATAAAAACGGGTTTTTTTTGTGGAGTCTCCGTCAGACTCTCCTCTCACTCTGCCTCATGTCTGAACATCTCACTCACGCTAAATCACCTTAAATCCCATGAAGGACGTTAAGCCACGTTAGCTCACGTTAGCTAGCGTGGCTCATTGTTAGCTAGCGTGACTAGATAATGTCAAGCCACGTTAGCATGGTAGCTAACGTGACTTGACGTTAGCTCACGTTAGCTAATGTCAAGTCACATTAGCTCACGTTAGCTAACATGACTTGACATTAGCTAACATTAGCTAATGCTAGCTGTGCGGGTGCTCCAGAGTGGCTACCTGCTCCTCCCACCGTCTGACGGCCAGAGCAGCCCTGCTCAACATGAGACGACTGCTCTGGTGCTCATATGTTGGACTGAAGCCTGTCACATGTCAGTGCTGCGTCCGGAGTGTGTGTGTGTCTGTGTGTCTGTGTGTGTGTGTGTGTGTGTGTGTGTGTCTGTGTGTGCTCCTGGCATAGATTAACATTTCACATGAAAGTGAGAGAAAAACTCTACAGCCTTATATAACAACTTCAGTCACACCTCAGATAATTCCAGCAAAAGAAAAACTGAATAAAGATCCACACACACACACACACACACACACACACACACACACACACACACATACCACACACACACGCACACACACACACACACACACACACACACACACACACACACACACGCAAAGCAGCAGCCGTGTGTGTGTGTGTGTGTGTGTGTGTTTGTGTGTGTGTGCGTGATTCGTCTCAAGGTTAAATTGCTGGAACTTGTTTGTGGGTTTTTGGAGTCGACTCAGTCTTCTGTCTCCTTCTCTCTGCTGAAACCATCTGTTAATTATTTATTGATGTATGTATTTATTATTCATTATTGATTGATTGTTTCCCTGGTCAGGCGGAAGTGAACGGTGATGTCACCACGCTGGTCCTGTCCAGCCTCATCTCTCAGACCGAGTACGACGTGGCCGTCACCCCGGTGTACGACGAGGGGCCCGGGACGCCCATGCTGGGCTCCGCCATCACAGGTCCGCCATAGATGTAGAGTAACATAGAAGCTGTTGGAGGCTGGGTCCATCACAGGTCCGCCATAGATGTAGAGTAACATAGAAGCTGTTGGAGGCTGGGTCCATCACAGGTCCGCCATAGATGTAGAGTAACATAGAAGCTGTGGGAGGCTGGGTCCATCACAGGTCCGCCATAGATGTAGAGTAACATAGAAGCTGTTGGAGGCTGGGTCCATCACAGGTCCGCCATAGATGTAGAGTAACATAGAAGCTGTTGGAGGCTGGGTCCATCACAGGTCTGCCATAGATGTAGAGTAACATAGAAGCTGTTGGAGGCTGGGTCCATCACAGGTCTGCCATAGATGTAGAGTAACATAGAAGCTGTTGGAGGCTGGGTCCATCACAGGTCCGCCATAGATGTAGAGTAACATAGAAGCTGTGGGAGGCTGGGTCCATCACGGGTCCGCCATAGATGTAGAGTAACATAGAAGCTGTGGGAGGCTGGGTCCATCACGGGTCCGCCATAGATGTAGAGTAACATAGAAGCTGTGGGAGGCTGGGTCCATCACGGGTCCGCCATAGATGTAGAGTAACATAGAAGCTGTGGGAGGCTGGGTCCATCACAGGTCCACCATAGATGTAGAGTAACATAGAAGCTTAGCTTTTTAGGTTTTTGTAGCTGCCATTTAAACATCTGACATTTATACATGAATGAGGACATGATGTTATGTTGGACTTGTTATGAAAACCATGAGGACCATCTTTATTCCTGTAATTCCAACATATTGAAAACTGTTTGACTCTAACTTGACTGGACATGACTCTGGTTACCCTACAGTGACCTAATGCCCCCCCCCTCTGGTTCCAGATGTGGTTCCAGCTCCTAAGAACCTGCAGTTCTCTGAAGTGACGCAGACGTCGTTCAGGGCCACGTGGGAGCACGGCGCCCCGGACGTGGCTCTGTACCGGATCGGCTGGGCCAAGAAGGGAACCACAGACTTTACCTTCGTGAGTGTCAGAGCTTCACTCAAGAGGGAAAAAGGTCCTAGAAACCGATGTCTGCTCAGGTCTAGTGACTGTAGGTCAGCGCTCTGATGAATGTGTGTGACCTCATTTACCGTAAATGCAGGAAAAGACGAGTCGACACACTGACAAGTGTCGAATCTAAAACTAGAAAACTTCATCATAAAAACTACAAACGCATCAACACTGCACCGTCTTCCACCAGTGCCCACTCATTCCGCACAGTTTGGCACAGTCCAACCTTCTGCTGCTCTCCAGCCTCTGTCTGGTGGAATCCATCAGATCCATCAGGCCGCTCGTCTGCTTGCTCCTCAGGACATCCTGGGCCCTGATGAGACGTCCAGAGTGCTGCAGAACCTGGACCCGGACACCGAGTACTCGGTGAAGGTGACGGCCATCTACCCGGACGAGTCGGAGAGCGAGGACCTGCTGGGAGAGGAGCGCACGCGTAAGATCACCTCCTTCCTTGACCGAGCAGCCGGATGATCTGTGCCGAGCGCGGCGTGAATCTGAGTGCTAACGCTGTTCTCTCCACGTCTCTTTCTAGTGTTGAAGCCTCCGCAGGGTACGTGAGGCTCTCATGTCTAGCGGCTCCTGGAGCCCAGTGTAGAACGGTCTGTGGAGAACCACGCTGGCACCACGCCACCTCACATCCCTCAGTGCAGGACCAAACCTACTAGAACAAACTAGATCAGCTCCTTCAATGACTTTCAACAGTCAGTCTGTTCAGTTGTCTGTCATCAAGGACCAAAGAGACCAGAGAATACTGAGATCAGCGAATGCTACGAATATTAACCATCAAAATAGTTGTCGATTATTTTGAACCAATCAGTTGTTGGAGCTCTAAAGTTGAATGACTCCAGGAGCTCATCCCTGTTCTGCTCTGTTTTCAGTGACAGGGAAAGGTGTAGTTCTAGGAAACACCAATAGCCATTATTGATTTTTGATGAATTTGCACAGAATCAGTCTGAGAATAAATCTATTTCCTCTTGAAGGATTCTGACCACTCGTCAGGTGTGTGTGTTGTGAGGCGTTGAAGGTGTGTGTGGCGCGTGCTCCTCCACAGACCCTCAGCGTGAGCGATCGTTGTTTTTTGACTCCTCCTCTTCTCTCCATCACGACGTCGTCATGGTAACAGCTCATCACAGTTTCATCATCATCCATCGCATCGTAACGTCATCCATCACGTCATCCTGCAACCCGTTCACGTTCATCCCATCGGTCTGTGCCTCAGGGTCAGAGGTCACCCGCTCCTGCTTCCTGTGCTTCACAGAAATGTGACGTACACACATACAAGCATTAGTTGTGTGATTGGCTGAACTAGAATTCACTCTTTTGAGGCCAGAATCAGTTGTCGTGCTGGCAGAACTGTAACCTGTAGGTCCAGACGTAGCGTCTGGTGTGGCTCGTCAGAGATCGGAGCGAGGAGAGTGTGAGCTCAGACCCTGAAGGTTCAGCCGCTCACGTCTCATCAGGCTTCGTCCTCAGAGTCTTCCTCTGCAGGGTCAGGAGAACCTCACCCTCACACCATCACTGCCATCTCCATCATCCTCACCCCCTCCACCCTCATCCTCTAACGCCGCCCGCCCTCATGCTGGCTCAGTCTCACTCTGGTCCTGTGTGTGTGTGTGTGTGTGTGTGTGTGTGTGTGTGTGTGTGTGTGCGCGCCCAGTCCTTCCCGAGCCTCCGAAGAACCTGCGTGTGTTCAACGCCACCACGTCGTCGCTGTCGGTGAAGTGGGACGCGGCGCCGGGGCCAGTGGAGAACTACAAGATCACCTACCGGCCACTGGCAGGAGGAGAGCCACAGCTGGTGAGTGTGAGCGCTCAGGTCACATGACCACTTCCTCCTGACAGGAGGGGGGGGGACTATGTGTTCCTGCTCCATCCCATAATAACCCTGGTACCATGTGGTCCTGCTCCATCCCATAATAACCCTGGTACCATGTGGTCCTGCTCCATCCCATAATAACCCTGGTACCATGTGGTCCTGCTCCATCCCATAATAACCCTGGTACCATGTGGTCCTGGTCCTCCACTCTGAGGAAGATGGACGTCCAGAACATAGTTTTCTTAGATCTTTGAATCAGATGTAGAAACAGTTGAGTCTCCTCCTCTGTCCATCTGGTCTGAAGGGAACTGGTCATGTGACCCCTACGTCAGGTCACGTGACCTGGAGACAAAGTGTTTCCATCACATCATCACAAAACATGTATTATTCATTAATTTTGATTGAGATATTTAGTTTTATGCATTTTTTGTGGTGATTAAAATTCACTGATGCGTCAAATGTGGTAGAACGAAAGAGAGAAAGAGGAGAAGAAGAAAATAGTCGGACCAGTGAAGCAGTTACAAGACAATATATTTACGAGACATTTTATTTCATACACACACACACACACACACACACACACACACAGGCACACACACACACACGCACGCACACACACACACACACACACACGCACACTCACACACTCTCACACACACACGCACACGCACACACTCTCACACACACTTGGCTTGGCTCTGGGTTCTATCTGGAGACCAGAGCTGGAGCTGCTCCACAGATGCTGAACAATAGAGTCACTGAGAAGTGTTTGTTTAAGGTTTTACACCCAAACTGGCTCCGCTCCACCGATTGTTTTCTGGAGTCGAGGTTCACCAGCGAGGACGTCCCGCTACGGCGTCTCGCTGGACTCCTGCAGAGGGAGGACGTTCCCACAGCCGTCTGAGGAGGGCTGGAGAGACCCACCTGCTGTGGTCTCTATGGTGGAGATGTTTGGGAGGAGGCGGTGTGATCTCTAAAGCAGTCTCATCAGCAGTCACGCATACTGCATGGAGCCTCTGCTCACGGTTGCCATGGTGACGGAGGCGATCACCATCATCGAACGTTGATTGATCAGAAACTGCAAACACCGCCGCTGAGCAGCAGCTCCACAGAGGAGACCCGGTGGCTCCAGGTGAAGGTCCACCTCAGCTGGACATCTGCTGGGCAGCTCAGCGAGGCTGACCAGGCCTCTCGTGGTGCTGGAGGATCCATGACGGGATCCAAGCGGAGCGGCCTTCCCAGATCTTCTCTGATAGAATGTGATGGAAGGTGGAGTCCCTCTGGGCTGCGAGCCGGGTCCTCTCTGCTTTGGAGTTTCTCTGAAGCTCGACCTTCACCCAGAGCCACTGAGTGGAGTCCTGCTGGGCTGCTTCCTGCCGCGCCCTGCGTGACTTCCTGCTGGCTCCACTCGTCCTCCCGCTCGTTTCCCCGCAGCGCTCGCATTCCTGCCGGGTGACACGACGCGATCGTCCCTGGGACGGAGTTGAAACAGAGCGGGGGCGGCACGAGAGGAATGCGAGTGTGTTGCAGATTTTATTGTGTCTGTGAGATGTTATGACAGTGCTCCCCCAAACACGGTGTCAAGGTGGACTCATGATGTCAGCGCCACAGATCCGCCTAATGGACGGCGCTCCCGCAGCGCCGCCTGGCACGTGTTTCCCAGCAGCCTGTGCAGCCGGGCGTCCGCAGCGGCAGCCGGGCTGTTTGTTTGTGCAGGATGAGCTCAGGGTTTCCTCCCTGCGCTGCACGAGCTGAAACACAGTCCCCGTCCACTCTGGGAAGCAGAAACGTCCCGTGTTTCTCAGATTAGTTCAGGAAAGCTTCAGTGATTCTTGACTGAAGCTGTTTAAGAATGAATAGAAACTCGTTTAGAATATGGAAATAAGTGAAAGTGAGGCATCCTGTGATTTGACCTTAACCAGGATGGAAAGACTTCATTGGAGCTGCAAAAACAACCAATAAACTACTGATCCACTGATGAAACCACCAACAAGCATTTTAAATGTTTTTGAGACAGATTTCAAGAAAAGAAGTGAACATGCTTTGATTTAAATGTGAACATTTCCTGGTTTCCTTAGTCTGATTGATTGATTTAATCAATCAGTCTGATAGATCATTAATCGACTTCAGAAACGATGGTTTGTTGCAGTTGTTGCCTCGTGTGTGACCTTCATGAAGGCAGCGCTTATCAACAGTCACGTGAAAAAACGTGAAAAAACGTGAAAAAACGTAGGCTCGTTTTCTAGTTTCATCTCTGTGCAGAAGCCTGAGCTAAAAGTCCAGCTGCAGGGGAACGTTTGAGTGATGGCGGTGAAGCGGCCTGACCTGGAGCGCTCTGCTGAAGCGGCGGCCGAGGCAGTGATGTCAGCGTGATGTCATGGCGTGTCGTTTGTCTCCTGCTACCAGGCGTGGTGTTTACAGCCTCCATCCCACTGTTTACCGCGCTGTCTCCATCCTGGGATCAAGTGCAGGCTTTCCCAAAAGCGCTGGACTTGGGTTCCCTTCCAGAGAAATACTTAACGTCCTCATTTCTAAATAACGTAAATATTTTGCTGACATCGTGCTGAGGAACAGCGGATCATCCTCCCAAACATGTCACGCTGACGGTGATGGTGCATTTCTCTGGATTCCTGAGCGATGATGCCAGAACCTCAACAGGTCTCAGCTGCTGTCCAGAGCCTTTGTTTACTGTTATTCTTCATTATCTAATGAAGACGGAGAGCAGCTTACGCAACCTGGATGAGCTCATGTGGCGGCTGATGTGTTTGCAGATTAATCTCAACTCAGATTTATCCCGGAGCTACTTCTGATAAGAGCTGATTAGTCCCAGAATATAACGAGATTATACCACTGCGTTTTCCTCCTTCAGGATTTACTGTCCAGGTCCAGCATGTTTAGCTGCCCCCCCCCCCCCCCCCCCCCCCCCCACCGAACTGAAACAGAAGATCATCTAGTTTAATCATAAAGTAATGGAGTACATTTAGTTAAGTTCAGTCATAATTCTACAACAATCAAGTCTACTCCACACAGAGTAAGACGATGAATAGTGGCCCAATCTAAAGCCGAACAACATATATTCCACGGTGCTTGTGAAGCTACTACGGTAGAATCCATGAGTGAAGGTGAAGGTTGGTTGGGGTCAGGCCTCTGAACAGAGAGCTAGGGAAACCAGACAGGTCTGACGCGTCTCAGGACAGACAGAGCGGAGGCTGTCCTGAAGAATCCGATATGAAACTCTCAGTTGTTTGGTTATTTGCAAGGTTTTGAAAAAGACAAACTAACAAATATCTGAGAAGGTGTGTTTGTGTTTGCTGTTGAACAGGCGCAGGTCGGGGGGAAGAAGACGAGGTGTGCTGCACAAGCTGAACCCCGACACGCAGTACGCCATCTCGGTGGTGGCCGTGTACCCCAGCAGCAGCAGCCAGGAGCTGAGCGGGGACGGACGCACCAGTGAGTCGACCTGCACGCTGACGCAGCTCACTCTGGGGAAACCCTCACTTCACCCAAATCTGCTCCAAATGCTCAGGATCTGAAGAGGTGTCGATTGGTTTCAGGTGCTCGGTAGGGTAGTGGTTTGAAGGAATGTGAAGTAACGTCCCAGATCTCAGATGATTTTAGACGACAGACTGTATGACGTGGAGCATGGAAGGAGCAGCTGCCAGTGTGTCCTGTCCTCAATGCTCTGTCCTGGTCCTCCAGAGCCTCTGGGCGGAGTCAGGAACCTGCAGGTGCTCAACCCCACCATGACCACCCTGAACGTGCGCTGGGAGCCGGCCGAGGGACGCGTCAAGGAGTACAAGGTGGTCTACGTCCCGGCAGCCGGAGGAGCAGAGAGCATGGTAGGACTGGTAGGACATCCCAGAGACGGAGCTGTGGCCTCGGCCAATCAGAGCTCACCTCACACGCTCCATTCTTCCTCAGAAATGTTGTCTCTTCCTTACGTTTTTTAGGAAATAGATCAGATAGACATGATAGTTGCATCAGTGCTTTATAAAACATTAAGATCTGGAAGGAAAAAAATCGATAGAGAAACTGTGAAGAACTAAAGTTGTGTGTTTGACCAGAGCCATAACCCAGTCAGACTCTATCTATCTAATCTAAAATACCATGGCTGGTTAGAGAAGGTTGGGGGGGGGGGGTGGTCCTGATGATTACTGCTTGGTTAGTTGGTTGGTTGTTGGTTGGTTGGTGGTGGTTGGTTGGTTGGTTGGGTGGGTGGTTGGTTGGTTGGTTGGTTGGTTGGTTGGTGGTTGGTTGGTTGGTTGGTTGTTGGTTGGTTGGTTGGTTGGTTGGTTGGGTGGTTGGTTGGTTGGTTGGTTGGGTGGTTGGTTGGTTGGTTGGTTGGTTGGTTGGTTGGTTGGTTGGGGTGGTTGTTGGTTGGTTGGTTGGTTGGTTGGGTGTTGGTTGGTTGGTTGGTTGGTTGGTTGGTTGGGTGGTTGGTTGGTGGTTGGTTGGTTGGTTGGTTGGGTGGTTGGTTGGTTGGTTGGTTGGTTAGTTGGTTGGTTGGTTGGTTGGTTGGTGGATTCCTCTGCCTCGGCTGTTGTTGATCTGTGTGCTCTGCTGTGGTTGGATGCAGGAGACGGTGTCGGCCGGCACCACCAACACCGTCCTGCGAGGCCTGAAGCCCGACACGCTCTACAACCGTGTCTCTGGTGCCCGTCTACGCCGCTGGAGATGGGAAGACCATGTCTGAGAACGGGAAGACGAGTAAGAGCAGCCGCTAGATGATGGATGGATGGATGGATGATGAATCATAGGCAGACACATATTTCTAGAGAGACGGATAGAGACTCAGGCTGTGTGTGTGTGTGTCCAGGACCTCTGGGTGGGGTGAAGAACCTGCGTGTGACCAATCCCACCATGACGTCTCTGGACGTGGCCTGGGAACCAGCGGATGGTGCTGTACGTCTCTACAAGGTGTTCTTCGTACCAGTGGCTGGAGGCCTGAGGAGATGGTAAGTGGATGGATGGAGGATGGATGGATGATGGATGGGGATGGATGGATGGGGATGGCTGGTCCTTCTCACCCTGGCCCACTCTGACCTCCAGGAGCAGGTTCCTGCAGGAACCACGTCCATGGTGCTGAGGAACCTGATGCCGGACACGGCCTACACGGTGTCGGTGCTGCCCGTGTACCCGGCCCGCGAGGGCAAGCGCCAGGCGGAGGACGGGAAGACACGTGAGCATCATCACACTCTGCTCTCATCCCACAGACAGAAGCTCTGAGTCAACTGATAGGTCACAGTTTCCAGAATCAGCTGTGGTAAACCTGTCAGTCTACCAATACTCAGAGGAAGAACATCTGCAGGGCTTTTTTTAGGATGGCTCCACCTGCTGGGATACTGCAGCCACGGCTCTGCTGGGTTAATTATGTTGTGTGCTGGTTAGGGTAGTTAGGGTAGTTAGGGTAGTTAGGGTAGTTAGGGTAGACCTGCTGCTGGGAGCCTCCAGTGACCTGTGACCAATCAGAACCCTGTGTGGCCTCCTCTCAGTGCCTCTGGGCGGCGTGGCCAACATGAAGGTGACCAACCCGACCATCAACCACTCTGACCGTCACCTGGAACCCGGCCGACGGAAACGTCCAGGGATACAAGATCGTCTACGTCCCCGCAGACGGAGGCCTGGAGATAGAGGTACGTCCGCGCTCTACACACCCAGAACAGACCCAGACACACACGTCCCTGTGGCCCTGAGAGGAAACCGCATGGAGCTCCTCTCAAAGTGCTTTTGTAAAGAAGGTGCGTGTTAGCAGCAGGGTGTTCGCCTCCTCACATCCCAGGGTCTACGCCCATACCAGCTCCAGGGCGGTCTAGACCCCTGCTTCATATATGATTCAGTGTGGGGGGTCCTTATTGCTGCCACACTGATTAAATGGCGTTTCCTCCAATGAAACGACAGAGTCACTCACTGAAGTTGTAATGGTGCCGTTTCAGTGCTGAGGGGAAACAGATAAAGTCACGTATGGCCAGTATACTGGTATACTGGTTTTCTAGTGCCCCCCCCATGACCTCACACTTCTGATGTGAGGCT
>CM055206.1:19504065-19510995 GCA_029224185.1 Karalla daura | reverse complement strand
TTCTTGAAACAGGTTCAACCAAAGTCTAAGTTTCACTAGGCTGATGGAACATGTGTGTACAATAATAGACGTGGAATTACACGTTTGTCTCAAGATGTTTTAGCTCCTTAAACGTCAAAACGACGGGAGATAGAAGACGACGCTTTTATTCCTCTGGATCACCAGCAAAGTGGGATTAGTTTTCGCTCCAGACTGCATCTGTGTCTCATTGAGCTCAGGTTTCCTCTGCACACACACACACACACACACACACACACACACACACACACACACAAGCGAATGAGGAAAACAAGAGTTGCTGAGAGCAGTGGAACCTGCGGCTGGAGCAGTGAGAGGTAAAAACACGAGTGAAGAGGAGAGACGAGGGAGAGGATGAGGAGCGAACCAGCAGCCTCTGACAGGACCCGGCCCCTTCTGCTGCCAGGGGAACCTTCAGGCTCCTGGAAGCCACGTCTCAAAATTCAGAAAGAAACGTGATAGTAATAGAGTGTGACGCAGCTGCAGGTTGAGGTACGGCTGGTCTGGAAGCTGTCCAAAACACAGAGGAGAAGAAGTCACACAAGAAGATATTATTATTAGTGATATGATGTGAAAAAAAAGACAAATTTTGTTTTTTTTCCTCGTCCTGTTTGGCCTTGTCCTGTTTTATGGGAACTGCTATTTAACTTGTATGGAAGCTCAAAAGCCTTATGGAGCTGTTAAAGATCAAAACAGGTAGAGGAAGAAGGAGAGGAAGGAGAAGGAGAGGGGGGAGAAGAAGGAGAGGAAGGAGAAGGAGAGGAAGGAGAAGGAGAGGAGGGAGAAGAAGGAGAGAAAGGAGAAGGAGAGGAGGGAGAAGAAGGAGAGAAAGGAGAAGGAGAGGAGGGAGAAGAAGGAGAGGAAGGAGAAGGAGAGGAGGGAGAAGAAGGAGAGAAAGGAGAAGGAGAGGAGGGAGAAGAAGGAGAGGAGAAGAAGGAGAGGAGGGAGAAGAAGGAGAAGGAGCGCAGGCACTAACGAGAGAGAGAGTAAATAGAGAGAGGTATTTGTGATCTGTGATAAAAAGCCTCACAGTGAGATGCTGACAGGACCACATGAGTGTGTGTGTGTGTGTGTGTGTGTGAGAGAGAGCAGCTGCAGCAGGTAATTTCCTGTGCTCCTCTCAGTTTTGGCCTCAGACGCAGCTTCTCGGAGCCAGTGGCGTGACTCGCTGCTTTCCAGCACTTTTCTGCCTCTCCTCGCTCGTCCTGGAGAGAGAGCAACATGGAGTTATCAGGATGGAAACCTGCAGGATGGAGGCGGAGCCTCCACTCCGCCCTTTATTTCCAGTTGCAGCTAATGGGAAACAGTGGACGGCAGCTCCTCCCAGTCACGGGGAGGAAGACTCTGCAACGTCCTTCCTCAGCAGAGAAACAGCAGAGCTCCTCTGCTCCTGTCCCACACTGAGCTGCTGCACTAGAGGAGACACGAGCCAAGCATCCTCCTGCATTCATCTACATGTTATAGGAAATATATACATATACATATTTTATTTTGTATTAGTGTGGTCTAGTTCTGTAGATGTGGACAGACAGTGTGTGTGTGTGTGTGTGTGTGTGTGTGTGTGTGTGTGTGTGTGTGTGTGTGTGTGTGTGTGTGTGTGTGTGTGTGTGTGCATGTCCTCCAGGACCAGGTGTCAGGAACCACCACCTCCACCGTGCTGAAGAACCTGGAGCCCAACACCGAGTACACGGTGACCGTGGTGCCCGTGTACCACGAGATGGAGGGCAAGCCGCAGTCTGAGAACGGGAAGACCAGTAAGGACACACCTGACCATACCTGACCATACCTGACCATACCTGACCATACCTGACCACACCTGACCACACCTGACCAGAGCTGACCACACCTGACCATACCTGACCACACCTGACCACACCTGACCAGAGCTGACCACACCTGACCAGAGCTGACCATACCTGACCATACCTGACCAGAGCTGACCAGAGCTGACCACACCTGACCAGAGCTGACCATACCTGACCATACCTGACCATACCTGACCATACCTGACCAGAGCTGACCATACCTGACCACACCTGACCATACCTGACCATACCTGACCACACCTGACCACACCTGACCAGAGCTGACCACACCTGACCACACCTGACCAGAGCTGACCACACCTGACCACACCTGACCAGAGCTGACCACACCTGACCAGAGCTGACCATACCTGACCATACCTGACCAGAGCTGACCACACCTGACCAGAGCTGACCATACCTGACCACACCTGACCATACCTGACCATACCTGACCATACCTGACCAGAGCTCCAGTCCAGTAGCAGCCTCCTCTGATCCTCGCTCAACGCAGGACATCTGAGAGACTTGTTGAAGCGCCTCAGTTCTGATCCCCGTCCTTCTCCTCCTCCCCCTCTCCCTCCCCATCCCCCTCCTCCTCCTCCTCCCCCTCCCCCCTCTTCCTCCTCCCCCTCCTCCTCCTCCTCAGATCCTCTGGGTGGGGTGAAGAACCTGCAGGTGACTGACCCGACCATCAGCAGCCTGAAGGTGCGCTGGGACCCAGCGGTAGGAAACGTCCGCAGCTACAAAGTTATCTACAAGGCTGAACCTGATGGAGAGGAGCGCACGGTGAGGCCTGGCCTACTCACATACATAGACTCACACTCACATAGAGTCACACAGTCACAGAGTCACATAGAGTCACACTCACAGAGTCACATAGACTCACACTCACAGAGTCACATAGACTCACACTCACATGGAGTCACACAGTCACAGAGTCACATAGACTCACACTCACATAGAGTCACACAGTCACAGAGTCACATAGAGTCACACTCACAGAGTCACATAGACTCACACTCACATAGAGTCACGTAGAGTCACACTCACATAGTCACACCCACATAGACTCACATTCACATAGACTCACAGTCACATAGAGTCACATAGTCACATAGAGTCACGTAGTCACACTCACATAGACTCACTCGCATAGACTCACACTCACATAGACTCACACTCACATAGAGTCACACTCACATAGACCCACACAGTCACATAGAGTCACATAGACTCACACTCACATAGACTCACACTCACATAGAGTCACGTAGAGTCACACTCACATAGTTACACTCACATAGCGTCACATAGTCACAGTCACATACGTGAGTTACACTCACATAGTCACAAAGAGTCACAAAGAGGTTGCCAGATCAGCATGGAAGGAGCTAGATCTGAGCAGGAACAGAATGTGATATTCCCACAGCTACAAACAGGAAGTAGAATAGACTCTGAGCTCTGATGGAACCAGAGCTCATAGCTTCTACAATAAGGAGGAACACTCCACAGTCCTGATGTGTGTGTGTGTGTGTGTGTGTGTGTGTAGGAGGAGGTGTCTGGAGGCACCACCTCCACCGTCCTGATGAACCTGGACCCTGACACCGCCTACAGCGTGGCCGTGGTCCCCGTCTACCCGGACGTGGAGGGCATCCGGCAGGAGGACAAGGGGAGGACGAGTGAGTGAGGAGCAGAGGAGCAGCCTGCCGCTCCCAGGAGTCCCACACACACCCTGGCCTGTTTCTTTGTTTCTTTGCTTCTTTGTTTCTTTGCTTGTTTGTTTGTTTGTTGGGCTCACACGCTCACATCAAGCCAAACAAACAAGTCTGTCTTCAGTGATTTATGTCTGCGAGTCCACAGCAGCGTCTCAGCGGTCCAACCTCGTCCAGCTGAGAGCAGCTGCTGCAGCTCTCTCTCCCTGTCTGTCTGGCTGTCTCACTCTCTCTCCCTGTCTGTCTGTCTGTCTCTCACTCTCTCTCCCTGTCTGTCTGGCTGTCTCACTCTCTCTCCCTGTCTGTCTGTCTGTCTCTCACTCTCTCTCCCTGTCTGTCTGGCTGTCTCTCACTCTCTCTCCCTGTCTGTCTGTCTGTCTCTCACTCTCTCTCCCTGTCTGTCTGGCTGTCTCACTCTCTCTCCCTGTCTGTCTGTCTGTCTCTCACTCTCTCTCCCTGTCTGTCTGGCTGTCTCTCACTCTCTCTCCCTGTCTGTCTGGCTGTCTCACTCTCTCTCCCTGTCTGTCTGTCTGTCTCTCACTCTCTCTCCCTGTCTCTCTGGCTGTCTCTCACTCTCTCTCCCTGTCTCTCTGGCTGTCTCTCACTCTATCTCTGTCTGTCTGGCTGTCTCTCACTCTCTCTCCCTGTCTGTCTGGCTGTCTCTCACTCTCTCTCCCTGTCTGTCTGGCTGTCTCTCACTCTCTCTCCCTGTCTCTCTGGCTATCTCTCACTCCTTCTCTCTGTCAGCTCTGTCTCACTCTTTTACTCTCACTCTCTCTCCCACTTGCTCTCTCAAACTCTTGCTCTCTCTCCCTCTCTCTTGCCCTCTTTTGCTCTCTGTCTCTGTCGCTTGCTCTTCCTCTCTCTTGCTCTGTGTCTCGCTCTCTTTTTGCTTTTTTACTCACTCTGTCTCTCTCTGTCTCTCACTCTTCTCCCTCTGTTTCTCTCTCTCTTGTACTCATTGATCTTCCTGGTCATTTCGTTGTATTTCTACTAGTCCTACTAGTCCTACTAGTCCTACTAGTTTACTCTAAACGTTGGAACCTTCCAGACTTCATGGTTGCAGACGGAGGGGTGGTGAGTTCTGACAGGCCTCCTCGGTGATCTGGAGACGTTTTCCGCTCGGTGCTGAGTGTTCAGATCTGGCTCCAGCTGCAGGCTGAGCACATCCAGTAATGTCTCCCTGCTGCTGCTGCTGCTGCTGCGTTCAAGGGCCGTCCGACATCTGAGCGTCCTGTGTTTTATTGCGGCCGTTAAAGCACGATTACTCCCCTCGTGCCATCGATGTTTGCGTGATGTCTTCACTTATTTACGTCGTGTATCGGGACATTTGTGGCTCACAAAAGCCGAGCGTAATGAGAGCCAGAGTCATCTGGACACTCCTGATGTGGTAAACTGGGCCCATCTGCTGCCTCTCTTTATTTCTCACAGAAATTCCTTTCAAAAAACGTTGTTAATGGGGATGTTTACGCCTCCCAGAATTCCAGACGCCTGAGACAGCGGCTGGACATCTGGAGCGTCCTGGGGGGGGCGACCCCCCCCCCCCTCCCTGAGTTTCACGGCGTCTCTCGGGTCTCTTGCAGAACCTCTGGGTGGAGTGAAGAACCTGCAGGTGATCGATCCCACCATCAACTCCCTGAGGGTGCGCTGGGAGCCGGCCGAGGGCGACGTCAGGCAGTACCAGGTCATCTACGCCCCCGCAGCCGGGGGCCCCGAGAGCGTGGTGGGTCCCTAACCCTAACCATAACCATTACCATAACCATAACCATAACCATAACCATAACCATAACCATAAACCTAACCTTAACCATAACCATAATCATAACCATAAACATAACCTTAACCCTAAACCTAATGAGATTACTTTAAATTACTTTATGGTACTTTAGGTGACTTTAGGTTACTTTAGGTTGCTTAACATTAGTTTTGATTACTTTAGGTGACTTTTTGACTTTAAGTGATTTTAGGTGTGAATTTTTCTAGCTCCGTCTTTAAAACCACTTTTGCCCATGGTTAAAGTAGAAAACTGAGATAAATATCAGAATCTTTGTTTTAATTACAGCATATGTTAAAGTCTGTGATTGCCTAACAGATGGCGTCTGATATCAGCTGATAGATAATGTAACTCTTGGAGGAGACTGTTTTTATAACTCACCTCACTTGTTTTACTAAATGGACCTGAAATTATGATTATGATGATTATGCAGCCATTTGAAGTGGATGAGGAATAAACTGAAGTTTGAGTGAAGTCCTCTAATACCTCGTTCTGTTTATTGTGGTAGGGGCTGAAGATTCCTGAAGATTTCTGAAAAATGTGAAAACATTTTCTTTTAGTTGGTCTATCAGGGACATGTTGCAGCCCCAGCACCAGGGACTATTTTTAGAGGCGGAGTAATCCACATAGATACTTTACTGAGCATCTGTAGCAGAGTGGATGTGTGTTCTGCTATTATTCATAATAGTTTCTGACTAACAGTAGAACACACACACACACACACGCACACACACAGACACACACACAGACCCCCCCACAGACGTGTGGTGTGGTGTGTTGCAGACCACCGTCTCTGGAATGTCCACCAACACGATGCTGCGAGACCTGCGGCCCGACACCGAGTACAAGGTGACGCTGGTGCCCATCTACTCGGACGTGGAGGGGAAACGCATGTCAGAGAACGGGAAGACCAGTGAGTCCACCCCACATCTGGCTACACATCTGGCACTGCATCTGACATCTGGCACCACGTCTGGCACCACATCTGATATCTGGCACCACATCTGGCACCACATCTGGCACCACATCTGATATCTGGCACCACATCTGGCACAACATCTGATATCTGGCACCACATCTGGCACCACATCTGGCACCATATCTGATATCTGGCACCACATCTGGCACAACATCTGATATCTGGCACCACATCTGACATCAAACACCACATTGAACACCACATCTAGCACCACATCTGACATCTGGCTACACATCTGGCACTGCATCTGACATATGGCACCACATCTAACACCACATCTAACACCACATCTGACATCTGGCACCACATCTGACATCTGGCACCACATCTGGCACCACATCTGACATCTAACACCACATCTTACACCACATCTGGCACCACATCTGACATCTGGCACCACATCTGATATCTGGCACCACATCTGACATCTGGCACCACATCTGGCACCACATCTGACATCTGGCACCACATCTGATATCTGGCACCACATCTGGCACCAGATCTGGCACCACATCTGATATCTGGCACCACATCTAGCACCACATCTGACATCTGGCACTACATCTGGCACCACATCTGTCATCACAGCCAAACATCTGTCCAGCAGCCAGTCACACTAAAGACACCTTCACAATACAC
>CM055206.1:19481565-19494065 GCA_029224185.1 Karalla daura | reverse complement strand
TGGAAGAGTGGGCTCCGGCTGGGACTGACAGGGAGAGGCAGGTATTTAACCCAGCTACAGAGCTACAGACAAGCTGCTCCAGACAAGCTGCTCCAGCTGCTCCGTGTCTGTGTCCAACCTGACCGGAGGAGACAGGAAACACAGAGACCGCAGCTTCACACGATCCGTCAGGAATTTCACAACCAGAATTCTTGAGTTTCTTTGCGTAATGGTGTTGGATGTTTCACTCACACTGAACGACAAAATCAAATCCTCAGAACGACGTGAAATGTTCAGTCAGGCGGTTCAGGTTTAGAACAGCCGGCTAAAACTACATAATACTAGAAATACTACAACATACATCATAACGTTGAGCTGCATATACTCAACATTTAAACTGGAAGTGATTTGAGGATGTGACGAGTTACTGAACACAGCTGACCTGAACATTTGAACTGAACTTAATGCTGCTGCAACAAAATACTGGGATCAGAGAGCTCTGACTGGCCCCGTCTCAAAGCGATTTTAAAGGCTCACATCGATGATCACAATGGTTGCTGATGAGTTCATTATTTAGCTGCTCTATTGAATGGATGAATCAGAGAGTTGCAGCTGCAGGTGTCCAGAGCTCGCTCAGCTCACCTGGTGGACCTGGGTCCACCACCATCAGCACCATCCCACCCTGGAGAGTCCAGCTGTTAGCCCAGCCAGCATTAGAGACGCAACTACTAATCGATCAAGCGACAGTTAATCAATACATAAAATAATCAACAACTATTTTGATATTTGTAAACATTGTGAAGGATTTTCAGATATGAGGTCAATATTATATCAGTATTTTCTGGTTTCTTTGGTCTGGATGACAAAATGTGGAGCAAGCTGACCTTTAAGAGTGGGGCCGTGTGGAGCAGGCCTGGTCCAGCTTCAGACAGGCAGTCTGAATGGGTTTACATGGTTCAGCATCCAGAGAGGAAGCTTGTTTTCTCTGCAGTAAAAATACACAATCTGGACTAAAGTTACACAGCAACACAGAGGCAGTTATCACAACCAGAGCCTGCGAGGCGGCCTCAGCGCTGACACCACCCCCGGGGTAGATCAGAGCGGATGATCCTGGTGGGAACTTCTCTCTGTGCTGGTTAAAACTCGGTCTCTTCTGTGTGCAGCCTCCAGCAAAGGACAGCACGAGATCACCATCCCGGCCGGCCTGCCTCAGTACTGCTTCGACGGGCTGTCCCCCGACGCCCTGTACAGCGCCACCGTGTTCGTCCAGACCCCCAACCTGGAGGGGCCCGGAGTCAGCACCAAGGAGAGGACACGTAAGACCCAGCCCGGGCCCTGCAGGCCCCCAGCTGCAGCTGACCATCGCCTCTGTGCCTCAGCTCCCCTGCACACAGCCTGCACAGCCTCTCTCTCTTCAGTGTGTGTGTGTGTGTGTGTGTGTGTGTGTGTGTTAGCTGCCACATGTGGTCGTTACTCATATGTGTTCTTCTAATCAGATGTTTCACCATATCTCACACAACATAAAACAGAATCAGAAAGAGGTGTGCGCGTCTCTGTGTTGCTGATGGAGAACACGCGTGTTCGCCGGACGCCTCACACGTGTTTGGCTGCAACAGGCAGCATGTGACGAGTGTGAAAGACATGAAGCATGATCCACAGAACACGCAACACTTTTACTGTCCTTCTCCTTCCATGACCTCATGTCCTTCATCTCTGTCTCCATTCTTTCATCACAGTGATGAAGCCGACTCCAGTTCCAACGCTCCCCCCGACCCCGACCCCGCTACCCACAATCCCCCCCGGCTGGCCAGGTGAGACCGCTGTTCAGAAGCTCTGCTGGGGATGAACTGATGGACCCAACCCCAACAGAGAGGAGCAAACTCTGAGTCATACTGCATTTGTTAGCTGTTCATGTTAGTGTCGAGTGAGCTAATATGTTAGCGCTGAGGGAGCTAATATGTTAGCTTTATGTGAACTGAAGTGTCAACTATGTGACCATGAGGCGTTAGCGATAAGCAAGCAAACATGTTGGTTGATGTTAGCTAGCTAACATGTCAGCTTTGTTTGATCTCATCCGTTAGCTAGCTAACACGTCAGCTTTGTTTGATCTGAGACGTTAGCTAGCTAACATGTCAGCTTTGTTTGATCTGAGACGTTAGCTAGCTAACATGTCAGCTTTGTTTGATCTGAGGTGTTAGCTAGCTAACATGTCAGCTTTGATTGATCTCATCCGTTAGCTAGCTAACATGTCAGCTTTGTTTGATCTCATCCGTTAGCTGGCTAACATGTCAGCTTTGTTTGATCTCATCCATTAGCTAGCTAACATGTCAGCTTTGTTTGATCTCATCCGTTAGCTAGCTAACATGTCAGCTTTGTTTGATCTGAGACGTTAGCTAGCTAACATGTCAGCTTTGTTTGATCTGAGGTGTTAGCTAGCTAACATGTCAGCTTTGTTTGATCTGAGGTGTTAGCTAGCTAACATGTCAGCTTTGTTTGATCTGAGGTGTTAGCTAGCTAACATGTCAGCTTTGATTGATCTAAAGTGTTAGCTAGTTAACAGGTTAGCTGTCGAGATAATAAAATAAGTCGTTATATGTGGAACTGAGTAAGAGAAAGAGAGAGTGTGTCTGCTCTCAGCCTCGAGGAGGAAGCAGTGGGTCATCCCTGACTGAATGGATCGAGCCTTTTCATTCAGGCTCGGTCCTGGTTGGAAACCTCTCAGTCCAGGTTTTTGCTAAGCCCTGGTGCCGGCTCCTCCCGGCCCGGAGCGCTGGGAGCGCTGGGTGGATGGGGGCCAGATGTTTGGAACACCTAGTTCAGCGAAACACAACAACGTAGTGTTGGAAACAGGAGGAGGGCGCAGGTCCAAAGCCTGTTTGCATCGATCAGTTTTGTGTAGAACGTGGTTTATAAATCTTCGAGTGCGAGGCGGGATCGAGGAGATTAAAGTGCTGTCACATCAGGCAAACATTTTTTCCTTTCTCCTTTTTGCCCAGTTCGTCTCAGTCTGAGGGAAAGTCATTAACGAGGGCTCACTTTCAAACCTTCTGTCGACCAAATGTTGCTCGTTTTGTTGTGAGAGCTGTAATTACTGCCTCGTCTCGTCATCCCTCTCAAACCTTTTGTTTTTCAGCTGTTTTATGCGCTCTACGCCTCACAAACAATAATTGCACCGATGTCATTTTCTCTGCTGGGGTTTGAGACGCTGGGCTGGTTCACCCCCGGGGAGGAGGCTGGACTGACTCGCTCTTCCTCTTCCTCTTCCTCTTCCTCAGTTTGCAAAGGTGCCAAAGCAGACGTGGTGTTCCTGATCGACGGCTCCTGGAGCATTGGCGAGGAGAGCTTCACCAAAGTCGTGCACTTTGTTTACGGCATGATCGGCGCCTTCGACGTCATCGGGCCGTCGGGGATGCAGGTCAGCAGCGGCTCGCCGTGGCGCCGTGATGTCATCACACTGCTCTGGTTTTATTTCCACAATTAAAGCGCCGTGGCAAGAGATATACAATAATAAAGATAATTGGACGTATGCAGGGGAGGAAGGAAGCCCTGGGATTCATTAAAGTCCTTCCTAGCACAAATAAAAGTTAAATCTGAGGGTAATTATAAACATCCGCAAGCAGGACAGAGCAAACAAGGGCAGCAGGTACAGGAGGAGGAGGAGGAGGAGGAGGAGGCTCTGCTCCACGTCTGATCACATCCTTAGTGAGGACACGGTCAGGCTTCCATCCAGCTGCACTGGGACGTGCTGTAACCGCATTAACTAGTTGTTGACGTGGTCCTGACCAGGCTGTCCTGACCAGGCGTGGTCCTGACCAGGCTGTCCTGACCAGGCTGTCCTGACCAGACTGTCCTGACCAGACTGTCCTGACCAGGCTGTCCTGACCAGGCTGTCCTGACCAGGTGTGGTCCTGACCAGGCGTGTCCTGACCAGGTGTCGTCCTGACCAGGCTGTCCTGACCAGGCTGTCCTGACCAGGCTGTCCTGACCAGGCGTGTCCTGACCAGGTGTGGTCCTGACCAGGCGTGTCCTGACCAGGTGTGGTCCTGACCAGGCTGTCCTGACCAGGCTGTCCTGACCAGGCTGTCCTGACCAGGCTGTCCTGACCAGGTGTGGTCCTGACCAGGCTGTCCTGACCAGGTGTGGTCCTGACCAGGCGTGTCCTGACCAGGTGTGGTCCTGACCAGGCTGTCCTGACCAGGCTGTCCTGACCAGGCGTGTCCTGACCAGGCTGTCCTGACCAGGCTGTCCTGACCAGGCTGTCCTGACCAGGCGTGTCCTGACCAGGCTGTCCTGACCAGGCTGTCCTGACCAGGCTGTCCTGACCAGGCTGTCCTGACCAGGTGTGCTTCCCTCCCAGGTGTCGTTCGTTCAGTACAGCGACGACGCCAAGACGGAGTTCAAGCTCAACGCCTACCAGGACAAGGGCGTGGCCATGGCGGCGCTGCACTACATCCGCTACCGAGGAGGAAACACCAAGACCGGTGAGGCCCCGCCCCCTGCAGGCCCCGCCCCGGGCTCCTCCCCTGCAGGCCCCGCCCCGGGCTCCTCCCCTGCAGGCCCCGCCCCCTCAGGCTCAGCCTGTGTCAGGCTAGCCTCCCCCCCCTGACTCGTCTCCCCTGTCCTCCAGGCGTGGCTCTGAAGCACACCTACGAGAAGGCCTTCTCCTTGGACAACGGCATGAGGAGGAACGTCCCCAAGGTGGTGGTGGCCATCACAGACGGACGCTCGCAGGACGAGGTGAAGAAGAACGCCGCCAAGCTGCAGCACGCAGGTAGCACCTCCTGTCTGTGTGTGTGTGTGTCTGTGTGTGTGTGTGTGTGTGTGTGTGTGTGGGACTTCTCTGCATCTTGTCAGTGGAAACATGATGGAATATTCAATAAGCCTCTCCTGTAAACACCATAATCCAGTGCTATATTTGGATTTTTACAGTAAACATAGAAAAGAACAAAACAAACAGTTTAATCCAGGCTGACTAACACAGATTAGTAGAAGGAGCTCCCTAGTTTAGAGGAGCAGGATGCAGCTGTTTCCATTCACTTCAACCTGAAGTCATCATCTGGATCTACCTGGAGGTAGCAGCTCCATGAGAACCTCTCAGGTGTCTGTGGACACAGCTCCTCTCCTGAGCTGCTCCTCCAGACGTGCCCATCTAGAAGTTCATCTCAAAAAACTATGTTCTGGACGTCCATCTTCCTCAGACTGGAGGACCAGGACCACATGTTACCAGGGTTATTATGGGATGGAGCAGGACCACATGGGACCAGGGTTATTATGGGATGGAGCAGGACCACGCTCTACCTGGAGTTACTGGAGCAGAGCTGGACATTATCTCCATGCAGAAACATCAGTTTTATTTTCAGAAAATGTGATGGAAGCATAGCTTGTTTAGATGTATTGTGTAGCAGATCTTTTCTGACTCCTCCTCCACTCCTGAGAAGCTGTTGGTGCTGCAGATCCCACCTGTGAAGCTGCTCCTCTCACCTGGCCGTGTTCTTCCTGTTTATCTGCTCTCAGGCTACAGCGTCTTCGCCATCGGCGTGGCCGACGTGGACTTC
This sequence comes from Karalla daura, assembly GCA_029224185.1. Classification (NCBI taxonomy): domain Eukaryota; kingdom Metazoa; phylum Chordata; class Actinopteri; order Chaetodontiformes; family Leiognathidae; genus Karalla; species Karalla daura. Next base: position 19,488,531 of record CM055206.1, on the reverse strand, counting down.
GTGGAGCTGCAGGTGATCGGCAGCAAACCCAGCGAGAGGCACGTGTTCGTGGTGGACGACTTTGACGCCTTCGACACCATCAAGGAGAACCTGATCACCTTCATCTGTGAAACAGCAACGTCCTGTAGGTGGCTGAGCGTCTGCTGCTTCAGGGCGAGCCAGCGTCTGCTGCGAGATCTTAACCTCTGGTCTGTGTCCTCCTCGCAGCTTGTCCTCTGATCTTCCTCAACGGCTTCACGTCGCCTGGTGAGTTCCACAGCCGGCCGTGCCGTGCGAGGCTCCAGAGAGCTGCAGGTCTCCTCCTGAACGTCCTGGTCGTGTGTTGCTGCAGGCTTCAGGATGCTGGAGGCCTTCAACCTGACGGAGAAGACCTACAGCCACGTGAAGGGCGTGTCCATGGAGCCCGGCTCCTTCAACAGCTACACGGCCTACAGGCTCCACAGGAACGCCTTCCTGAGCCAGCCCAGCTCGTGAGTGTGTCACGCTTTTACACCTTCTTCAGATACCTGCACTTAATAGAACACCAAGGGGTTGCATCTCAAAATGTCCAGGACAGTATTCGTCCTTCATCAGTGTGTAGGGATAATTCATCCCAAAGACTGAGAAGCTTAGTGTCTAAAGCTCACCTGGATGAGGTGTGATGGTGTTGGAGTAAATGAGTGAACAGTCTGTAACAGATGAGTGAAACAGAACGAATGTGAGATGAGTTCGAGAGGATTCATGTGACGTGATGGATCCAGCCTCACAAGCCCTGTGAGAGGAGGAACGAGGACAGAAAAGACAGAAAGGTTCCTGCTGGACAGTTACTGCAGGAACCTCCCAGTAGGAACCTCCCAGTAGGAACCTCCCAGTAGGAACCTCCCAGCAGGAACCTCCCAGCAGGAACCTCCCAGCAGGAACCTCTCAGCAGGAACCTCCCAGCAGGAACCTCCCAGTAGGAACCTCTCAGCAGGAACCTCCCAGCAGGAACCTCCCAGTAGGAACCTCTCAGCAGGAACCTCCCAGCAGGAACCTCTCAGCAGGAACCTCCCAGCAGGAACCTCCCAGCAGGAACCTCCCAGCATGTTTACTGAGGTTTTTTCCAGAACAAATATCCATGTGGAAAGTGAAACCTAAGTGAAACCAGCAGATCAGAAATCAAAACAGAAACAATATAATCAAAAACATGTTTGTCCTTCACTTAGAGAATAATTCCAGGATGACATTTCCAACGAGACAGGGTTCTGTAATGACCTGCCACTGACTTCCACCTGGATTTTTGGGGATTGTGAATAACGGATTATAAGAGACAGATCTGGGAGCAGTTTTTTTTGTGGTAGAAGATCCGGACTGACACTGATGTCTGGGTCTGGATGAAGCTGGGGAGTCTCATGAAAATCTGAAAGATGAAGAAGAAGGAGTCTCATGAACTACAAGAGGAGACTCAGGTCCTCCTTTCTTAGTTCAGATTCTGAGGTTCAGGAGACAGGAGCATCTTGTCTCTGGTCCAGGTTGGACTGAAGCAGATCCTCAGTGTGTGTTTTCAAGGCTTATGATTAGAGTTCCTGCCTGGACCAGGACCAGGACCAGGTCCAGGTCTAGGTTCAGGTCCAGGTCCTGGTCCTGGTTCCCTGTGGGATCTACAGCAGGTCAAAGCTTCTCCTCACAGCCTCTGTTCTCCTTCACTCCTGTGCTCTTTGATTCTTCTCACTCCCTTTTTCCCAGTTTTTTCCAGTGTAACCTGAACAGCCAGAGCACTGTGTTAACACGACCAGATTCTGATGGTTGATAAAACGTGTAACTCATAGTACATTACATTAAATGATGTACTACACATCTACGTGTCCTGTGTGTACAGAGTCATACTGTACATGTATCTCTGGAACACTCTAGATGTCTCAGTCTGCAGATCATCATATCAAGATGTTACATACTGACCTCTGACTCTGTGTGTGTGTGTGTGTGTGTGTGTGTGTGTGTGTGTGTGTGTGTGTGTGTGTGTGTGGAGCAGAGAGGTCCACCCTGATGGCCTCCCTCATGCCTACACCATCATCATGATGTTCCGCCTGCTGCCTGACTCCCCCAAAGATGCCTTCGACATCTGGCAGGTCTCCAGCAAGGACCACAAGCCCGAGACGGGCGTCACGCTCGACCGTAAGAACCTGCCCCTGTGTGTGTGTGTGTGTGTGTGTGTGTGTGTGTGTGTGTGTGTGTGTGGAGCAGCAGCATCATCTTTGGTCATTAGAGAAGCTTCTGGTTCCCAACACTGAGGTCAGAGAACCCTGACTTCACCTCTCAGTATCTGATGAACCACTGACTGTTACCATCATTAGCTGGTGCTGGTGATCCAGGCCTGGAGCTCTGGGCAGGTGATGGTGATGGTAACCTGATGGTAACCTGATGGTAACCCCATGGTAACCTGATGGTAACCTGATGGTAACCTGGTGGTAACCCCATGTTAACCTGATGGTAACCCCATGGTAACCTGATGGTCACCTGATGGTAACCCCATGGCAACCTGATGGTAACCCCATGGTAACCTGATGGTCACCTGATGGTAACCTGATGGTAACCTGATGGTAACCCCATGGCAACCTGATGGTAACCTGATGGTAACCTGATGGTAACCCCATGGTAACCTGATGGTAACCTGATGGTAACCTGATGGTAACCTGATGGTAAGCAGTTGAACCCAGCTGAAGCTCCTGCTTTGCTGCTGTGAGCAGCTGGAGCTGCAGTGTGGGAGGGCAGATGAGGGCCAGACGTTATTTCCAGGAGCTCGTTTGTTTTTCTGATCGAGGCGGAACAGTTTAGACTCACAGTGGCACAGCTAGCTCCTCGGGCTGTTTATCAGGCTGTTTGTGCAAACTCGTTTTCACAGGTTCTGTTCAAACCTCACACATGATGGCACGTGACTGCTCACTGTGACACACACACACACACACACACACACACACACACACACACACACACACACACACACCTTTAACAGCTCTCTGATGTTAGGAGGTTGTTTACTGAACAAATCTGCATGTCACAACGGCCCGTCGTTGAGGTGAGGACCTTCACAGACATCTAGATCTTTCTGCAACAGGTTTTCACCATTCTCAACATTTTCAGGGTGTTTTTTAAACCAAACAACTAGTGGATTCATTGAGAAAGTGAATTGACTTGAATAGATGGACTGACTGCATAGAGTCTGCTGCAGCTCTGCAGACAGCAGCCTGGTCCTCACGCTGCAGGAGGCAGTTTGAAGCGCAGCAGGTGTAACGTGCTGTGTGTGGTGTGCTGCAGCCTCCAGCCAGACTCTGGCCTTCTACAACAAGGACCAGCGCGGAGAGATCCAGAAGGTCACGTTCGACGGGCCGCAGGTCAAGAGGATGTTCCACGGCAGCTTCCACAAGGTGAGAGCCCCCTCCCCTGCTGCCTCACACACACACTGGCTCTGTGTGTGTGTGTGTGTGTGTGTGTGTGTGTCAAAATGTGTCTTTAATGGCTGGATCATATAAAGCTGTGCAGCTGTAGGCGTGACCGCAGCATGACACATCAATGGAATCGCTCCTCTTTGTTCTCGCTGGACGTCCCGAGGTCGTACAGATCCACGGATGCCTGACATTCCAAATGTGTTGTACATTACAGACACACACACACACACACACACACACACACACACACACACACATATCTGCAGCCTGTGAAGTGCAGAGAGGCTACGTTTCGTCAGAGCTGAAGCAGAGGATCGGTTCATCCTCTGATGATACAGTTGTCTTTATTTGAGCTTTCCAGATCTCTGGTGACATCTCACTGTCTATCTATGTCTATCGATCTATGTCACTGATCATCTGAGGACAGCGACAGGATCTGGAGCTCTCTCTGTAAACAGAGAAATCTGAATCTCTACAAAAACCACAGTTTGTTTTTTTATGAATGTGTCAGGACAGCACGGCTCAGACATGTTGGGACCAGACTCTCAGATGTTTTCTGACCAGAGACAGAGACAGAGACAAACTGTGGCTGCAGAGGAGTCTACACATCCAGTCTGAGGGGACGGGATGGTGGCTCAGGGTCAGGCTTACAGTCATGCTTAGAGTCAGGTTTAGGGTTAGTTTAGGCAAGGTCAGGGTTGAGTCAGGGCTAGGTTAGGGTTAGCGTAACCTTACAGGGTTGAGCTGTGTGGAGAAGGGCAGAGCATTGACAGACCTGTGCAGCTGAAGCTGGACAGCGCACGTCTTGGTCCCGTCACTCATGTTCACTCATGTCGTCTCAGGTTGTGTTGAAGAGCACTGAGCTGCTCCAAGTCACGACTCCTTCCTCACTTCTTCAGGATCACTTCGCTCATGACGTGAACAACCAGGCCAAAAGATTTGATCTCAACTAAAACTCTGAATTGAAGCATGAGACCTGCAGTGTGAACGTAGTCTCACTGTCAACACCTTCTAGTAGGAACGCTGCAGCATGAAGACAGTGCAGACATGGCTATGGAGATATGAGGAAGAAGCAGGTGAACCAGTGGAGGAGGAGGACACGCACTGGTCTGAACCAGTGGAGGAGGAGGACACGTACTGGTCTGAACCAGTGGAGGAGCAGGATACGTACTGGTCTGAACCAGTGGAGGAGGAGGATACGTACTGGTCTGAACCAGTGGAGGAGGAGGATACGTACTGGTCTGAACCAGTGGAGGAGGAGGATACGTACTGGTCTGAACCAGTGGAGGAGGAGGATACGTACTGGTCTGAACCAGTGGAGGAGGCGGACACGTACTGGTCTGAACCAGCTGGAGATGGTGAAGTAGCTGCTACAAAGCAGGATAATTAGATCTCATCATGATGACTGTCGACTGCCTAGAACAGGGTCAGCTCTCAGATTATTGATGTCCTGCTTCAATCTCTGGCTCTAATGACAGAGTAGCTTGTGGTGATTTAGATCCTCCTCAGACATGATTTATCTGAGAGGTGAAAGCGTTCTGTGGAATGTGCAGAGGGGACGGGAGACGACAGTGAGGGAGGGAACTCGTGCCGTCTGCTTTAAATAAAAAACGTATTTTTCGAGACAGAGAAGTCGCTGCAGACTCGCTCACACGTTTGTTTCGGTGGTGGAGGAGAAAGTGCTGCGGGTCTCTCCCTGAGGGCTGAATTCCTGCCTGTCTCCTGAGAGGTCAGAGGTCGTGGCCGGTCGTAAAGCTGCGAGCTGCCAGGAGCCGGGAGCGCAGGACACACGTCCATCACTTTGACTGTTGGTGTTTGGAGCCTGGGGGCCGTCGTAAAGCTGCCTGTCAGGCCCAGAGCCCCCCCAGGAGCTCCCAGCCTGGTCCTGGACTGACCACAGCCTCCATGGGGACAGATGTCACTCTGAGGAGCTCTGTGTTCAGCCTCAGCTCAGAGGAACAGACCAGCTCTGGTTCCAGCAGATGGCTCTGAGCACAGTCTGCCTCTTTACTGGGACAGTTTGACTGGTACAGCCTCTGCAGGCTGGTCTGCAGCCCGCTGGCTCCTGCTGACGCTGAACTCTCACACTGATGGCTCATTCGTGGGGATTAGCTTTCAGCAGCGTATTAATCCAAGAGAGTAAAACTCGATGTGAGACCGTAAAGTTTCCTGTGAGAAGTGAAAGTTCAAACTCTACATCAGATTGAAATCCCAAGTGGAGCTCAGAGGATTTCCAGGATCCAGCAGCTTTGTTTGTTTGGACAGGTCTGGTGCCAGGAACAGCTGATGGAGAGAGGGAGGGGGAGAGAGAGAGAGAGAGAGAGAGAGAAGAGAAACAGAGAGAGACAGAGAAGGAGGGAGAGACAAACAGAGAGAGACAAGTGAAAAAAGAGTAGCGGAAAAAGAGACATCAATATGTCTCTGCTCTGACTCGATATAGAGAGAAACAGAAAGAGACAGAGAGATGGAGACAGCAGACTTTCTCTCTCCCTCTCTCTCTCTCTCTCTCTCTCTCTCCCTCTCTCTCTCTCTCTCTCTCTCTCTCTAGTCTCTCACTAGTTGTAAAGTCAGCGCTGGTGGTTCACCGCTAACATGACATCATGAGATGTGGTGAGGGAGATCAGAGTGAGGAGACTGCATTGTGGCTGTGTGTGTGTGTGTGTGTGTGTGTGTGTGTGTGTGTGTGTGTGTATGTGTGTGTGTGTGTGGTAGTGAGATGGAAGGAAGGAATTCTGGGCGCTCAGGCCTCCAAACAGCGGGGCATTTCAGCTTCAGACTGTGAGAGAGAGACAGAGAGAGAGAGACAGAGAGTGAGAGAGAGAGAGAGAGAGACAGAGAGTGAGAGAGAGTGAGAGAGAGAGAGAGAGAGACAGAGAGTGAGAGAGAGAGAGAGACAGAGAGAGAGAGAGTGAGAGAGAGAGAGAGAGACAGAGAGTGTGAGAGAGAGAGAGAGAGAGAGTGTGAGAGAGAGAGAGAGAGAGACAGAGAGACAGAGAGTGAGAGAGAGAGAGAGACAGAGAGAGAGAGAGAGTGAGAGAGAGAGAGAGAGACAGAGAGTGAGAGAGAGAGAGAGACAGAGAGAGAGAGACAGAGACAGAGGGAAAGAGCAAGACAAAGAAGGCTAATGCAGGGATGACGTGGGCAGCCAGAGGAATCTGAGACTGTGGCAGGTCCTCAGTTCCTCCACAGCTTCTAGCAGAACCAACATGATAACAGTGATGAGGTCTCCATCATCTCCAGGTAGAGCTCCATCCCATAATAACCCTGGTACCATGTGGTCCTGGTCCTCCACTCTGAGCACGATGGACGTCCAGAACATAGTTTTCTTAGATCTTTGGATCAGATGCAGGAACTGGACAGTGTGGAGGACGAGAGACAGCTGAGGAGATCACATGGAGCTGTCATCTCCAGGTTTATTCACATGTTCAGGTTTCAACCATTCCTCGATGTTTACACTCCCAGGTTCCTCCCAGGTTCCTGCCAGGTTCCTCCCAGGTTCCTGCCATGTTCCTCCCAGGTTCCTCCCAGGTTCCTCCCAGGTTCCTCCCAGGTTCCTGCCAGG
>CM055206.1:19374065-19476565 GCA_029224185.1 Karalla daura | reverse complement strand
GCACCTCAGAGCCCAACGGGCTGCCAGGACCTCAGGGACCTGTGGTAGGAGCCTGCACTCTCTCCCTCACACACACACACACACACACACACACACACACACACACACACACACACACACACCTGCTCCATGCTCTGAGCTCCACTCGGAGATAAACATGTCTGTCGCTGCACACAAATCAGCGTTTATTGAAGGTTGCGACCACTTTTAGTCTTTCTTTACATTCTTCACTCAGCAGTTTTCCACTGCTGCTCCTGCTCTCTGCGGCTCCTCGGGTTATTTATGGTTTTCATGGTTTTTATGGTTTTTATGGTTATTTATACACGTTGTGACGAACCAGGAGGAGACGACGGAGCCCTGCAGCACATTAAGCTGGAGGAGCTCCTCTCTCCGAAGCCTCATAAACCATTTAAGAGGAGGTGCAGGGAGACGTAGGCCGACATGTACGATAAACTGCAGTCCCCACACTCTGCTCCTCTTCCCTCCCCTTCCTCCTCTTCCTCCCCCTCCCTGCAGTAGAAACACAGATAAGACACAGTAATTCAAACTGGGAGAATCAGAGAAAATCACCTGACATTTTCCAAAATTTAACATTCCGATCCAACTGCTCCTCCTACTCCTTTTCCTCCCGCTTGTCTACTTCATCCTCCACCTCTATTCATCCTCTTCCTCCTCCTCCTCCTCCTCGCTGTAGAAACATAGATAAGGTCAAAACGAGACATTCTTCAAGCAGATTAAACCACACACGCTCGCTGCCTGCTGAACACAGGATTGATTTTTATCAGCTCCTCGTCTCCAGTCCTGCTCAGGGTCTCTGTGAGCAGCCTCGGGCTTCGGCTCGTGTCTGTGCATGAACTTCATTCTGTAGTGTGTGTTTCATGAAGGAGTGAAGGAGCCGTGGAGCGCTAGGGCTGGACAGTGGTCACAGACTCACCTCCTGTTTGTTCTCTGCAGGGAGCGCCCGGCAGCAAAGGCCCCCGAGGAGAGAGAGGAGAGGCTGGTCCTGCTGTGAGTACCGCTGTTCACACCTCCTGTGTGGGGGGGGGCGAGAGAGGGAGGGGGAGAGGGAGGGAGAGGGAGGGAGGGAGAGAGGGAGGGAGAGGGAGGGAGAGGGAGGGAGCAGAGCCTGCGTGACGGTTTAGTCTGTACCGGGTCGACTCTGCGCTGAAAAACAAAAAAGATTGTTTAAAGTTTGAAGAGCTTTGAAGAGAAAGAGCACATCTGATTCCACTTATCAGACCCATGTTTCTGAGAGAGGGGGGGGTGCATAGAAAAGGAGAAAGAGGAGAAGAGGGAGAAATAGACAAAGCGGGAGAAAGAGAGTGAGAAATAGACAGAAATAGAGAGGAGGAGAGAGAGGTGAGGGACAGAGATGGAGAGAGTAAACACGGAGCTACAGAGAGATACTGTATATATAGAGACAGGCAGACAGACAGGCAGTCAGACAGACAGACAGATGGACAGACAGGCAGACAGACAGACAGGCTAACAGACAGAGAGACAGACAGGTAACCCCTCCTTCCTGTTCTGAAGCTTCTTGTCCTCTCTCTGTTGCTCCTCAGGGGCCGATGGGCCCTCGTGGAGACCTGGGACCCCCGGGGCCCATGGGTCTGCCCGGCCCCCAGGGACCCAGCGGCCTGTCCATCCCAGGAGAGGCAGTAAGTGGATCCCACACCACACACACTCACACACACACACACACACACACACACACACACACACACACACACACACACACACACACACACACACACACACACACACAGAGCCGGGATTATCGGGCCGATTCATCGTGGCGGGAGCTGACAGAACGGGAACATTCCTGGGCGTCAGGAGGAGGAGGAGGAGGAGGAGGAGGAGGAGGAGAGAGAGGAGGAGGAGGAGGAGAGAGGAGGAGAGCTAGCAGCTGATCTGAGGCCACAGTCCCGCGCTGCCTCATAAATCAGAGCGGGATGAGCTGTACCCAGATCAGTCTGAAGGAGATGTTCCCTGGAGCTGGATCCAGGAGGAGCTCGGAACGTCTGAGAACACCTCGGTCACAGTCTGAGCCGGGGGGGGCTGATAGATAGATAGATAGATAGATAGATAGATAGATAGATAGATAGATAGATAGATAGATAGATAGATAGATAGATAGATAGATAGATAGATAGATAGATAGATAGATAGATAGATAGATAGATAGAGTCAGTCCTGACTCAGTCCATGTCCTGTGACGCCAGTCAGGTAGAGGACCTAGAGGTAGAGTGAGTGAGTGAGTGAGTGAGTGAATAGGTGAGAGGCTGAAGCCTGAGTTCAGGATGGATCTCAGGTGGTCGATTCATCATCAGGTAGAAGTGTCCAGCTGTTCTGACCCTCAACCAGCAGACGAGACGGTGCAAAGAAGAGAGGAATGACTAGAAACACAGAAACAGAAACACAGGAGCTGTAGAAACCCAGAGATCTCTGGGAAACTGGAGGAACGCGTGAAATACACACAGGTGCGTGTGTGGCACCAAAGGAGCAGAGATGAGACAGCAGTCCACACAGAGTCTGAACAGTACATAACAATGATAATAAGTAGCAATAATACACTATAAGCCAAAATAAGTGAGTAAGATATGATAGGTTAGGTAATTATAGCAACAATAATAAAGATAATAGATAGTAATGATCATGAGGTAATAATTATATAATAAGTGTATTATCCTAAGCAGTAATGACCACTAACGCTACCGTGGTGTTGGCAGCTGTTCCAGCAGCAGGTCCAGTGTGTTCCTCTGAGATGGTCTGACAGTTCCTGTCTGCTCTGTTTCTTCAGGGGCGTCCTGGACCTAAAGGAGACCCCGGAGACTCTGGTCTGCCTGGACAGAAGGTGAGGTCTCCCCAGCAGGAGCTCACACGCTGCTACTGGTCTGGCCCAGTCCTCCTGAAGTGGGAGGGGAGGGGAGGGGAGGGGAGAGGAGAGGAGAGGAGAGGAGAGGAGAGGAGAGGAGAGGAGAGGAGAGGAGAGGAGAGGAGGGGAGGGGAGGGGAGGGGAGGAGAGGAGGGGAGGGGAGGGGAGAGGAGAGGAGAGGAGAGGAGGGGAGGGGAGAGGAGAGGAGGGGAGGGGAGGGGAGGGGAGGGGAGGACTGATCTGGGACCAGTTACATCATCTCAGCATCAGAGAGCCCGGGCCGTTAGGGGGGGTGGAGCTCTGAGATCTGATCTGATGGTTAATTTCTGTTTGATCTAGTTAGTCTAGATCTAGTGTTGTGAGGTGTTCAGCTCTCGTTCTGCTGATGTTCTGCTCTGTTCAGAGCTTCTGCTCTGGTCTGATCTGATTGCTGCTTTCCTTCAGCTCTATCAGCTTTGTCTTCTGATCTGGTCAGTTTAGTTTGTTAGGGTTTAGTTTGTTTTCTTTTGTTCCGATCTGTTCGGTTTTGTTTTGCTCTGGTGTTTTCTAATCTGTTGAATTCTCATCTATTCTGACCTTTGTGTTCCAGGGTTCTCCTGGACCTCCTGGTCCTGCTGGACCGGTGGGAGCGGCTGGAGTGCGGGTGAGTTCAGTGTCTCAGAGGTTCCTCAGAGGTTCCTCAGAGGTTCCTCAGAGGTTCTTTATAGGTTCCTCAGAGGTTCCTCAGGGTGAGTGTGTTCCTTACCACCATTCGTGTCTTCACAGGGTCCTCAGGGTAAGGAAGGGCCGGCTGGACCCAGAGGCCCCCCAGGGCCCATGGTGAGACCCCCCCCCCCCCACACACACACACGACTCAGACCTTCTGATCCAGACACACGTGAAGATTGTCTGACTCTGAGCCCCTCTCGTCTCTGTGCCCTGGCAGGGACCTCCAGGACCTCCTGGAATACAAGGAACCGCAGGAAAACCAGGGAATCCTGGAAACTCTGGTTCTCCTGTAAGTCTGATCCCACCTGACTCAGTCCTGGTCCTGGTCCTGGTCCTGGTCCTGGACCTGGTCCTAGTCCTAGTCCTAGTCCTAGTCCTAGTCCTAGTCCTGGACTAGGACCAGGACCAGGTCCCGGACCAGGTCCCGGACCTGGTCCTGGTCCTTGACCTAGTCCTGGTCCTGGTCCTGGTCCTGGTCCTCACTTTGGGCTTTCTGTTTCCAGGGTGCCATCGGTCCTAAGGGAGATAAAGGAGAGAGGGTGAGTCCAGACTGAAAACTCCACAGAGGGTTTGTTGGTTCCAGTCCAGTCTGGTGACTGGGCCCCAGCATGGAGATGTTCCAGTTAAACAATGATGATGAAACAATGTTCAGATGTAACGTTCTAGAAAGGTTTCTACTCTGGGTACCACCATTAGGTTTCCACCTGCAGCTCCATGTGCTGGGTGAAGACCCTGGGACATGGACAGGTCCCACTGGGTGGACATGTCCCTCTCTGAGCTGCTCAGTGTTCCATAAACACTGTTCAGTGGTGAACCCAGCATCACTCATCAGGAGCTCCTGGGGTCAGAGCCCTCAGAGCTGTGGTCCTGAGGCCTGCCTGACTCACTCTCCACAGCCTCTTCTCGGCTCCCTGTGGAACATATTTCTGTGAAACCTCAGACGATGTTTGAGCTCCGCCTCATGCTCTGCTGTCTCCGTCCAGGGCGACTTCGCTCCACAGAACATGATGAGATCCATCGCCAGGCAAGTCTGCGAGCAGCTGGTGAACGGTGAGTGGAGACACGACTCTGTGGAACCCTTCAGGCCGCTCTGAGACCCAGGTCCTCACCTCCTGCTCCTCCTCCTGCTCCTCCTCCTGCTCCTCCTCCTGCAGCACAAATGACCCGTGTCAACACGCTACTGAACCAGATCCCCAACGGCCAGTACAGCAGCAGCAACCCGGGCCCCCCGGGGCCCCCGGGGAACCCGGGCAGGCAGGGACCCCGTGGAGAGCCCGGCCCCGCAGGAAGGAACGGATTCCCTGGAAGTCCAGGTCTGCCTGGACAGCAGGGAGAGAGAGGTGGGTGACTCCTCTGTCCTCCTCCACGCTGGAGGAGCCTGGCTGAACCACCATCACCAAGAAAAACTTCAAATCATGCTTTTCCTGTCATCCATTCTCCTCCTCCCCTCCTCTCCTCCCCTCTCCTCTCCTCTCCTCTCCTCTCCTCTCCTCTCCTCCTCTCCTCTTCTCTTCTCCTCTCCTCTCCTCCTCCCCTCCTCCCCTCCTCTGTCCTCCCCTCCTCTGTCCTCCCCTCCTCTCCTACTCAGGACAAGCCGGGGAGAAGGGCGACCGAGGAGAGTCGGGAATCGGACAGAAAGGACCCAGAGGACCAGCAGGTAACGTGTCAGGAAGTAGAGGGAAAGTCAGGAACATGTGGACATATGTACGGCACACACATGAAGGCATGTACATGTATTCATGCAGCACACACACACACACACACACCTACATAAACACTGTGTCTGTAAGACATGAAGTTTGTTCAGAAAATATGAAACTGAAGTTCAGATATTTCCAGCGACATTTCCAAGAGAACATGCCACACTCACTCTCATGTTACATCTTCTTCACTTCTTCAGTCATTCTTCACATCTTCAGTCATCGATCAGTGGATGACTGAAGGATCTAGAAATGACTGAGCCCTGAGTCTGGCCACTCACACAGCAGTAGAAGCTGAGGCCAGATGTTGTTTGGAGAAGCAGACCAGGAGACCAGATCATCGTCCTGTTCTGGTCCCTTCACACCTCCTCGGGAGGAGAGGGATGCGTTACCATGGCGACAGAGTCTCCATCACCAGACTCTTAAGCAGTGTAACCTCAGGACTCCTCTGTCCCGGTGGAGCAGAGGGCGCCGGAATCACTAGGGAAAGTCTGAGAGTTTGAGCTCGGACAAGTTTGAAACCCAGGCGTGATGTTTCTGGCTGGAGTGAAAGCCCCATGGACGCGTCCAACTTTTATCTGTTTGCTTTCGAGATCACAAAACACCTCCTGGGGTTTTATAGGAGAGCAGTAAAAGCAGGAATAACAAGAGTTATAAACTGTTTTCTACTGATGGAATGATGATAAAAGCCCAGGCTGTGAAACTCTTTCATCTCGACGTTGGTTCGCTGCAGCTCAGTGGTGAATAAGAATCCTCCCCCCATCGTTCCAGGTCCTCCAGGAGAGAGCAGGACTGGATCTCCAGGACCTGCTGGCTCGGCCGGATCCCGCGGACCCCCGGGACGTCCGGGATACCCCGGCGTGCGCGGCCCCCCCCGGACCCCCCGGGTACTGTGACTCCTCGCAGTGCGTGGGCATTCCCTACAACGGGCAGGGATACGGAGGTATGCAGCACGGAGCGCACAGGCTGCATTAACAGGAAACATCTAATGAGCTGCTGGGAATGTCCGAGTGGGATGAGACTCACACAGAAAGCTGGAAAAGAACCATTCCAACATTTTGAGAAAAGTCATTTCTGGGCGTTTGCTTGAGACTCCCTCAGATTGTGATGAGAACTGCGGCCAGCGACCAGATCTGTCGATCCTCAGTCTGTCAGAAACAAAGAATTAGGCGGGACATCTCCAGGTTAAAGAGGCAGGAGTGTGCAGGAGAGCTGCTGCCTGGAGCTGAAGCTTACGTTATTTTACAGGTGAAACCGGTTTGATGTAGATTTGCTTCGCAGACATCAGAGAAATTAGATTTTTTTCTTCCAATCAAAACGTTTCAGATCAGTCGCTCCCTACATGGAGCAGCTCGCTGTGAGATTTGGCCCTGGGAGCGTCGCCCTCCTTTCCCAGAGTGTTGGAATGACTTTTTGACGAGCACTGAAGACTCGGCCACACGCCTGCGACCGCTGGGTAGCGCCCCCGTGTGGCCGAGCCCTCGCTTCCCTTGCAGCCACTAATGCGGGTGGAGGAGGTGTTTGTGTGGCGCTGTCCCGCTCTGTCTGACTGACCCGTCCTCTCTGGCCTGTTGCAGGTTCACCGTAGTAGAACTTTCTGTGCCGCCTGTGCTGCTTTCACTGACTTCCTGACAAAAACCAAACAAAACAAAGTCCTGTAACTGAAACTCACTCGCTCTTAGAGCTGTTTTAAGGATGTAACTGCCAGAGGGAAAACCATTAACAAACAACAACAACAACAACAACAAAGAGGGAAACAAACCAGTACTAACATCGACTCACAGCCCGTAGAACTGAACCGCCAGCAGCAGCTGTTTGCATCTTGAAGCCAAAGACCAAACAAAGAAACGCTGTGTTCACTGGAGGAGCATGTAACCGCACAACAACAACAGCCGCAGCAACAAACAAGCCAAACAACTACTAACAAAGGTGGACGCGACTAGCAGCAGAGACAACCAGCAGCAACAACCGTTAACAGCATTTCTCCAGGTGACATGTAAATAAACTAATGTGTGCCTTGTACATGACGTCTGAACCAGCCCCACTAAAGATAGCTCTTAACATCTGTAGTTTTAAAGCTTGTGCCTTGCAAACAACAACCTGCTGCTTGATGAATGAATGCCAACAACAACAACAACAACAACAACAACACCACTGCCTCTGTTTCTGTGACTGTGATGTTTTTGTTTTTCTGCCCGTTTCTTTGTAACGTGTTCGATGCTCAGACTGAACCACGTCACGTGAACCCACGTTCCGCGCTTCTAGCGGGCTACTAGCTACTAGCAAGCTACTAGCTACTAGCGACAAGCTACTAGCAACGAGCTGCTACTAGCAGCTGTGACCTAGCGGTTGAGGACTCTCAGGTTACCTGGCTGTCCCCAAGTTGCTTGTATTTCATAGCTCATCGCTACTAGCTAGTAGCTTGTCGCTAGTAGCCAGTATCTCCTAGCCAGTAGCTAGTAGCTCGTAGCCAGTATCTCCTAGCTTGTAGCTAGTAGCTCGTAGCCAGTATCTCCTAGCTAGTAGCTCGGAGGCTGTAGTGCCCTCGAGCATAGCACTTCCCCCCAGTTGCTCTGCCGCAGCCGTGGTGCCCAAAATTTCCTGAAGTCAATCAAATGATAAAAACGTTTATAATTACTAACACACATCTACTGCCAGTGCAGGAGCGCCCTCGGTTAAACTAGTTAGTGAGGTAAACTGAACTAACAGAGGAAAAGTTCATCCTCACATGTTGAGCATGCGTAGCTGCTCGACCTGCAGCCTGTTGCACCAGAGACTGAACAGAAAGAGGAGAGATCAGTGGCAGAGGTGAAATCCTGACAGGCCGAGGCTTCACAGCGCTCAGCTCTGCATCCTCACATCGTTGGTCTGTCCTGGTCGTTATCACCCCGACCAGGACGGTGGGAATAGAACGACTTTGATTCAGCAGCAGCCTCGTCTCCCACGCGCCACCGAGCTTCAACCAGTTACATCAGCAGATGCTTTTCACTGCAAATTGAACTTGATCCCTTTGTGTCTGTAACATAAATCACAAGCTGAGCGAGTACATGGGGAGAGCTCTGTCACAGCACACAACCAGGGCTGGTCAGTGCTAGTCACGCTGACACTCTGCTGCTGGGGAGGAGAGGGAGAGCCGCCATCTTTGACCTGCTGGTGCAACAGGTCGACAGGAAGTAACCAGGTCAGAGGTCAATCTGGAGCACCTCCAGCTCAGCTCTCACACCTGAGCTGAATTTGAATCAAAGGAAGAGGAATTAAAATTCAGGGAGATTTCTGAGGTGTTCAACAGTAAACCTGTTTATATACTTATGTCTATTAAATGTTAAATACAAACAAATATGTAAATATTGCATTTTATTAACATCAAACGTTTATTCCAGTCCATTTAATAATTTATTTCATTTGAATTTTCTCTGAGATCTGTTACAACCCAACACCTTGACTTTATTTTTCATTTTGAGTTGAAATTGAAATCTATTGTTTTTATTACTGTTAAATTGTAATGACTCCTTAATCGCCACGATGGGCATAACCTGGAATAGTTTGGGAGTCTAACTTGTGTTTTAGGAATTAGGACTAGGACTAAAGGTTAACAGACAGTGTGAGTCTAGCTGGAGATGACCAGACACAACAACAACAACAACAACAACAACAACAACAACAGAAGCACAACCTGGACTGAAACAGAACGTCTGCTGAGGGTGAAGCGATCAGACTTTCACTTTTTTTCTGTCATTCTGGCTTTAATTCCTCTTCCTGTGTCATTCCAATTCTGACTCCTGAGTGGAGACGACCTCTGACCCCCCCCCCCCCCCCCCCCCACACACACACACATACTAACTGGCCGCATGCCTCCGACAGGCGCTAACACCGCTAGGCTAGGCTAGCCAGCGTGCAGGGCGCGATCACTAACCTGTGTGTGTGTGTGAGGCAAACTGAGAACATGAGCGCTCTCTCCGAGCAGGCCCGTTCCCCCGTGAGCCCGACACCCGGGTCGTCCCGGGGCCCGAGGAGGACCAGGTGTCAGGAAACCAGCGGCGCAAGAGATCGCTACCAAGAAAGGCTTCCAATTGGCTGGCATCATAAGACCAGGCCGCCCCCTGTCTCTCTGTCCTTCCCCTGTTCAACCTGTGTTTGTTGTTGGATTTCTGCACATTCTCTCTCTCACACACATACACACACAGACACACACACACAGACACACACACGCAGGGTTTGACACCTTGGCTTTTGTTATTGGAGGAAACCTTGGAATGCATGACAGCGTATGTGAATATTGATGTTGTGGCAGGTGAAGCGAGGAGCGGCGTCGTGAGTGACTTTCAACCCAAAAAAAAGAGAAAAAAAAAACCTGTGAGCTTTTTCATTTTCCCTTCTTCTTCTCGTGTCTTTTTTTTGCTTGTAACATATTTGCATCGAGTTTGTATCAGCAGGACGTCGATGACATATAACCCGCTCGGTCCTGAGCACCTGGAGCGAGCTTCACTCCCAGTTACGCAGTTAAACACACGCTTTCACTTTGTATCTAAACTAGATATTTATCAGTTTTTCTTTTAACGCCGTCACAGCTAATGTTAACAAACGTGGAATTGCATGTCTGTGGTGTATATTTAGTAATGTTTTTTATTATTATTTTGTTACATCATTTTGTTTTATCCAGAATATAGTTGTTGTCATTCCTGTCATTTCTCAGTACGGAATGCAGTCAAAGACCTGCGAGCAAGACTGTGGAGAAGGTGTTGCTGCTTCCTGTTTGAACTGCAGATTGTGAATTCCACAGCCTTATTTTCTTATTTATTTCTGAAAACAGAAGAGGCATTTTTCAATAAAACTACTGAAAATTTACTCCTGTGTGGTTTCTTGTCCCAGCCAGACGCTGGGATCTGAGTTCCTGGCTCTAAACAGGTTCTCCCAGTCTGGGCTCTGGTTCTGGTTCTGGTTCTGGTTCTGGTTCTGGTTCTGGTTCTGGTTCTGGTTCTGAGGAGTCAGCTCCACTATGTCCCAGCCACTGACGGGGAACAGGTCTGAGTCAGGCCAGAAAGCCTCACGTCCTGTTGGGGTACATTTCTCTAATTTGGACAGAGCTTTTACTACGATACAAACTGAACAATTTTCATATTTTTATGTCAACGTGAAGTTTGAATTAAGACATTTCCAGTCACTAGAGTTTAGAAAGATCAGTTTCCTTGAAGGACAGATGACATAACCCTGAGTGGGGGGAGTGGGGGGGGGGGGGGGGGGGGCTCCGAAGGCAGGTTGATGGAAAGATTTGAGATAAAAGGATGAGAAAATACATTTTTACAGCTGTCTTGTGAATGAGAGGAGGAGGTGCTAAGGTGAGCAGAGCTGTCCTGGACAGGACGTGTCCCTCCTGGACAGTGTCTCTGCCTGGACCCCTCTGTACCAGCCAACAGCAAACACGTCTGATCCTCCAAAAACTCCAAAGACCTTCATCGTCCTCAGAGCGGAGTCTCCACTGGAAAATACCTGCAAGTAGGAAAGTCTAGACGTAGTTTGAATTGATGAGGAACCGTGATGGAAACGGGTCCAGACAGTTCACGTCAGGACAGACAGTGTTTAGTCTTTGTCTCGGTGGGGGACGAGCGCTCCTCTCTCAGATGCTTCACATTATTGTTGAGCAGCAGTTTCAGATCTGAAACACGGAGGAATGGCTGCGATAAGTCCAGGTCATTATCGTCAGGGATAAATATCTGGACCCGGCTGCTTCCTGCTCCCACATCAGGGCTCGGATCAACTTCTGCTTTAAAGGAATTAATTATTTCCTGGTTCTGGCCTGTTGGTCATTTAACGAGGCTCCTTTGAAGCCTGAGGTTTCGCAGAAGTGAGGATTGGATGAGAAGGTTTGATGACTCAAGACTAAACAACAGCTTTTACATATTTCACTGAGAGTGGAGAGCGGAGCAGCCCGGGGACGGGAAGAGAGCTGCTGCTTTTAATCACACACACACACACACACACACACACTCACACACACACACACACACACACACACACACAGACACACACACACACACACACACACACACACATATTTATATAAATACCTGTGTGTGTGTGTGTGTGTATTTAGTTTTTTAGTTTTCCTACTCCTGGCTAATACCCAAAATAATAATAATAATAATTGTGTAGAATTCTCATGCAAAGACAGAACAGTGGATGAAAGAAGTCGATGTTTTTGCACTGACACATTTTTAATTGTCTTGAATTCAATTAAATTCAACTTCTGGGAACATTTAGAAACAGCAGGAACATTCAGAGCCCTAAAGCTCTGGTCCTGCTCCATCCCATAATAACCCTGGTACCATGTGGTCCTGCTCCATCCCATAATAACCCTGGTACCATGTGGTCCTGCTCCATCCCATAATAACCCTGGTACCATGTGGTCCTGCTCCATCCCATAATAACCCTGGTACCATGTGGTCCTGCTCCATCCCATAATAACCCTGGTACCATGTGGTCCTGCTCCATCCCATAATAACCCTGGTACCATGTGGTCCTGCTCCATCCCATAATAACCCTGGTACCATGTGGTCCTGCTCCATCCCATAATAACCCTGGTACCATGTGGTCCTGCTCCATCCCATAATAACCCTGGTACCATGTGGTCCCGCTCCATCCCATAATAACCCTGGTACCATGTGGTCCTGCTCCATCCCATAATAACCCTGGTACCATGTGGTCCTGCCCCATCCCATAATAACCCTGGTACCATGTGGTCCTGCTCCATCCCATAATAACCCTGGTACCATGTGGTCCTGGTCCTCCACTCTGAGGAAGATGGACGTCCAGAACATAGTTTTCTTAGATCTTTGAATCAGATGTAGAAACAGTTGAGTCTCCTCCTCTGTCCATCTGGTCTGAAGGGAACTGGTCATGTGACCCCTACGTCAGGTCACGTGACCTGGAGTGCTTCCTTCACAGGTACCTACCTGATGTTCCTGTGGGTCTGAGCAGACCAGGATGCTCTGAAGTCTCAGGCTTCTCCCAGCTTCAGAAGATGTGTGCAAATGAAGAATGAGAATTTCAAGTGTTCTTCTCCAAAATGTATCTGAACTGAACACACACACACACATAATAATATATAATAATACATATTTATAAATATATACACACACACACTCATGCTCAGACGACGTGTCCTGTTGCTCTGAGGGAAACGTGGCCTGGCGTCCGACGTGTCGACGGCTCGTTGTCTCTAACGATCTTCGTCCAAACGAGACGAGCGGCTGCAGCCAAAGCAAAGCCACACGATCTGAGCAGGAAATTTAAAAGTTCGATTTGTTTTCAGGTGAAACGGCGCCAAGATCTGATAGCACGGCTTCATTACCGTCGTCTGCTCCACGGTCCGTCTGCGCGTTAGACGAGACTATTTCTGGGCTCGTTAGTCAAGCGTCTCCTTAATGACGCTTTAATTATTTAATTAGGCTTTAATTTGATGTTTTTTCTCATGAGAATGTCATTCATCTGGAAAGTGGTGACGCGGCGGTTGAGCTCTGACGTGGTGTGAAGTTCAGAGAGCAGAGACTGTGACTGTTCTCAGACATGTTCTAAATGTCCAAATCTGCCTTCTTTTATTCATGAATGGATTTCATTATATGAAGCATAGTCAATTATCTCATAATTGGGGAGATTTTTCTTTTGTATATTTTATTATTTTGCTCCTCCTGTGAACGTTCAGCATCGTTCAGACTGACTGACAGGGATTAATGCAGTGGTGCATGCTGCACTTAACCGACAGCGTCTTATCTAACTTT
Organism: Karalla daura; assembly: GCA_029224185.1. NCBI lineage: Eukaryota > Metazoa > Chordata > Actinopteri > Chaetodontiformes > Leiognathidae > Karalla > Karalla daura. The sequence goes on along the minus strand of CM055206.1, from coordinate 19,463,507 downwards.
AAAGAAGCTATCCCCCTGTCTCTTGGAACTGCATCCCCCCCTCTCTGTCATGAAAGCTTGAGTCCCTCCCTCATCGATCACCTCACTGATAGCTTTGTTACCTCCCTTCGCAAGACTCTCGACTCGGCTGCACCCCTAACAAAAAAGACTATCTCTAGACCACGATCCGCCCCCTGGTTTACTCCAGAAACTCGCCACCTAAAGCAGCTAGCACGTAAGTTAGAGAGGAAATGGCGTTCCACCAAAAACACTAGTATTTTTCTTACCTGGAAAGATAGTCTGAAGACTTACAGGCTGGCTCTGTGTAATGCCAGAGCGAGATACTACTCCTCTCTAATTGAGGAAAATAAGCATAACCCTAGGTTTCTGTTCAGCACTGTAGCCAGGCTGACTCGGAGTCATAACTCCACTGAGCAGTGTGTCCCTACCCATCTCAGCAGTGGTGAATTTATGGACTACTTTAACAACAAAATTACAAATATTAGACAAACAATTACGACTCACTCAGCATGCATGGCAACTAACCAACCCCCTGTTGCAGCCTTTCAGATCACAGATGTGGATATAACCAGGTCACTATCCTCATTTGACCCCATTGACCTGCATCAGCTGACCACTATCATCTCCTCCTCTAAATCTTCGACCTGCCTCCTTGACCCGATTCCGACCAAGTTGTTAAAGGAAGTGCTGCCTTTAATCGCCACCTCCTTACTTGACCTCATCAACATGTCCATAACAACAGGTTACGTTCCTCTTACGTTCAAAGTCGGAATAATCAAACCCCTCCTCAAGAAACCGTCCCTTGATCCAGGAACTTTAGCAAATTACAGACCGATCTCTAACCTCATCTTCATCTCAAAAATCATTGAGAAGATCATTGCCAACCAGCTCTGTGAACACCTCAATAACAATAGTTTATTTGAATCCTTCCAGTCTGGTTTTAGAATAAATCCTAGCACTGAGACTGCACTGGTTAAAGTCACTAATGACCTCTTCATGGCGTCTGACCAGGGTCTCATTTCAGTGCTTGTCTTGTTAGATCTCAGTGCTGCTTTTGATACGGTCGACCACCAGATCTTACTAAGGAGACTGGAATATCAACTCGGAATTAGAGGCACTGCTTTAGACTGGTTCCGGTCCTATCTTTCAGACCGATATCAGTTTGTTTGTGTTAACGATAACCAATCGCCACGTACTAAAGTCAGCCACGGGGTTCCACAAGGATCTGTGCTTGGTCCAGTTCTTTTCTCTGTATATATGCTCCCTCTAGGTGATATCATCAGGAGTCACTCTATAGATTTCCACTGTTATGCTGACGACACTCAGTTATATCTATCTATCAAGCCGGGCGAGCTCAACCGTCTACAGCAGCTTCAGTCCTGCCTTGATGATGTGAAGGCCTGGATGACTAATAATTTCCTCCTTCTGAACTCTGAAAAAACAGAGTTACTGCTCATAGGTCCTAAACACCTACGCGATTCAATATCTGATGCCATAGCATTACAAGGTAGTTTTGCGACTTCTTCTGCCACCACTGTTAAGAACCTAGGTGTTAGTTTTGATCCAGACCTGTCTTTTAGCTCCCACATAAAATCGATCTCACGGACTGCCTACTTCCACCTCCGCAATATTTCAAAAATAAGACACCTCCTCCCTCTCCATTCAGCAGAACAGCTGGTCCATGCCTTTGTTACCTCCAGGCTGGACTACTGCAACTCTCTACTGGCTGGAAGCTCCAATAGGTCGCTGAGAACTCTGCAGCTCATTCAGAACGCGGCAGCTCGTGTCCTGACTAAAACTAGAAAGAGAGATCACATCTCTCCTGTTCTGGCCTCATTACACTGGCTTCCTGTACCTTTCAGGATCCAGTTCAAAATCCTCCTCCTTGTCTATAAAGGTCTTCATGGTCTGGCACCCTCTTATATCTCAGACCTGATAAAACCCTATTGCCCCACTAGGAGACTTCGTTCTCTGAATACAGGCCTACTTGTGGTTCCAAGAGTCTCTAAGTCTAGATGGGGAGCCAGAGCCTTCAGCTACCAAGGCCCTCTGTTATGGAACCATCTACCAGTTTCAGTCCGGGAGGCAGACACCCTCTCTACCTTTAAGAGTAGGTTAAAAACCCTCCTTTTTGACAGAGCCTACAGATAAATCCAAGATAAGCTGCTATAGGTTGAGTCTGCTGGGGGTCCCCGGCACATTGAGCTCTATCTTCTCTGCCTTCTCTGTGGGTGTGAATCAGGTTCACGTTCCCTCTAGCTTCTCTCTTTCCTCTTGGCCTCTCCCCGTCTGTTTTCCATCTCCTCCTCTTCCTCCCTCTCCTGCCCCTCTCCTTTGTTATCTTTCAATTTATTTTTATTCTTATTTTATTTTTATTTTCATTTTATTTTTATTTTCATTTTTATTTTTTGTTTATATATATATATATATATATATATATATATATATTTATTTATTTTTTTTTAATTAATTAATTAATTAATTAATTAATTCTTATTTTAATTTTTATTAATATTTTATTTTTTAATTCTTAATTTTCTGTTTATTCTTATTTTACTTTTTCATTTTTCATTTTATTTTTATTATTTTTATTTTCCCTCCCGACTTCCATCAACACTGAGCTGGATCCAGGACCACCTCTACCCGGCTCATCTCACCGCGGTTCCTCCTGCCTGCTACTACTTCAATTCATTAATTTATATCCTGAACTGTTAGCCATCAATAATGTTTTGTTTGTGCCCGCCTGTCCGTCCTGGGTGAGGATCCCCTCCTCTGTCTCTCACCCTGAGGTTTCTCCCCTTTTTTCCCTCTCAGGGTTTTTCTTGGGAGTTGTTCCTCAGCCTTTGCGAGGGTCTAAGGACAGGGGGTTTTTCACTATGTACACATTGTTGCTCTGCTTGTAAAGTGCTCTGAGATAACAGCTGTTATGATATGGCACTTAAAACAAATAAAAGTTGAAGTTGAAGTTGGGAGATCTGGAAACACCATGAATAACACATGAAGTTTTTCTTTGCCACTGAAGGACTGAGAGTCAACCAGCCACTAGATCTGGTGATGGCCTCACATCCCAGGGGTCGACCTCAGGAGCAGAACCTCTCCACAGTAGAAGGAACATCAAAACATGAATGTAATATACATTGAATTACACTTCCAAAAGTGGAGGACAGACGACGAGAAGCAGAACCAGGTGTCTCCATCTCCACCAGGCTCAACCTTCATCTGCTCCACAGGAGACTAGAGGAATGGACCGGTGCTCAGTTTGGAACCAGTCTTTCTGTTCCCAATGACAAAGAACTGATTCAGGCCTCAAAAACCCTCCAGAGTGGAACCAGCACTTTGCTGGACCAGGAGTAAGAACCAGAGCTGCTGAAGGCAGCGTTAGAGGTGGGGCGGGGTTAAGTATAGGTTGGGGCGGGGTTAAGTAGAGGTTGGGGGCGGGGTTAAGTAGAGGTTGGGGGTTAAGTAGAGGTTGGGGCGGGGTTAAGTAGAGGTTGGGGGCGGGGTTAAGTAGAGGTTGGGGGCGGGGTTAATCGTCTGTATCTTACGTCTTCAGACGACAGAATGGCAGCGTGTGCAGCCCCTACAGCTGCTGCCAGCTGTGAGACGTTAGACACGTTACAGTCTCGTGTTTGTTTGTTCGATGTGTTGGACATGTGACAGACACACGTGATCGCCGTCAGTGACGAGTCGTAGCTCCACGGATCGATCAGCTGATCGGCTAACGAGGCCCGGCCCGTCCTGCAGGTCTGGGGGTATCTGAGGTAAACATCTGTGTCCTCCAGCTGTGTTTACGAGCTTTCCTTTACAGCTCATATAGGATTATACAGCAGCCCCAATAAATGCGGATATTAAACAAACAGCGATCTGTAACAGCGTCTCTGCTCCATTATGGTTTACAGGCCGTCGTGATCCGTCAGACATTCCAGGCCAGTGGACGGACGCAGGAACGCTGGGAAACGCTCGGCCTTTTATTCCCCAATAAAACGCCCGTGAGGTGATTACGTTCTGGCCGTTTCTTTTCCTTTTTTTATTTTGAATTTCTTTTTTTGAAGTCGATGTCTCGTAAAGAGCAGCTGGCAGAGCAGGAGGGTGCGCTGGAGTCACCTCTGGAAAAACGACACGCTACGTCAGGAAACAAAGAAACTGTTTCCTCTCTCGCTCCATTTGTTGCAGTCTGCTGTTGTGTCTTTCCTCTCAGTCTGGAGTGTTGTATCGGGTTCATCTCTCCTGAACACAGAACCGAGTATGAAACTGTTCACACCTGAATCAGCAGGTCCAAGCAAACAGTGTGTGTGTGTGTGTGTGTGTGTGTGTGTGTGTGTCAGGTTCCACAAACTAAACCTTTGAACATCATCTGATGTGAAGCTTGTGGGTGAACGTCCTCTGCAGCTCCTGATGGAGGAGACATCTGAGGATGTGAATCTTCTCTGTGTCTGTGGTGGAGCTGCAGACCAGGTTACGTCTCTACCCAACCACAGACAAGCGTTCCTCGCTCCAGTTAACTCTTTTTTCTTCAGATGCCACGTTTCCTCAGTTGTGGCGAACAGCTTAGCTCCGGGCTAGCGACTCGGGGTCGCTGTGAGGGTTTTCCTCCCCTTCACTTTCCTGTTTCCTCCTGTAAAAGTCACAAGTTCAGCGCGGAGCTTGTAAAACAAAGAAAAGTTCACATAGGCACACGTCCTGCTGGGAGACAGCTCAGCGACAGAAGAACCTGAGTCGAACTGAGCTCAAGTGTTTCAGAGTCACTGAGGTGAGCTTCTGTGTTTCCTTCTCAGTTAATCACAGAATAAAAGCCATGCTTCTCAAATTTCAACTTGCAGGTGTCAAAGATGCAATTCAACATAAAGTCTGTTTCTTGCAAGATCACAGAACTTTCTACAGAACTGTGTCAGGCATCATTAGCTGTGTCTCCATGCTACTGGTACCATGTGGTCCTGCTCCATCCCACAATAACCCTGGTACCATGTGGTCCTGCTCCATCCCATAATAACCCTGGTACCATGTGGTCCTGCTCCATCCCATAATATCCCTGGTACCATGTGGTCCTGCTCCACCCCATAATAACCCTGGTACCATGTGGTCCTGCTCCATCCCATAATAACCCTGGTACCATGTGGTCCTGCTCCATCCCATAATAACCCTGGTACCATGTGGTCCTGCTCCATCCCATAATAACCCTGGTACCATGTGGTCCTGCTCCATCCCATAATAACCCTGGTACCATGTGGTCCTGGTCCTCCACTCTGAGGAAGATGGACGTCCAGAACATAGTTTTCTTAGATCTTTGAATCAGATGTAGAAACAGTTGAGTCTCCTCCTCTGTCCATCTGGTCTGAAGGGAACTGGTCATGTGACCCCTACGTCAGGTCACGTGACACAGAACATGCTTTAGGTTCATATTTGAAATAAAACATTAGAGACGGCGCACTGACACCTGACGTGTGTTCAGGTACCATCAGAAATTTTAGTTGATTCGGACAGATTTCAGACTACGGCTCTGGATCGGTGATCTAGATCTTTCACACCTGATCCTGAAACTTTAAAAATGATGTGATCAGCTGACCTCTGATCACATGACGGGATCATGGACATGTGACAGATCAAACCAGAGACGTCCTGGTTTCTCTCGTTCTTTTAATCCCACATTGTCTGCGGAGTGACGGGACGTGTTGGTGCGTGTCCCCGAGCTCTGGGACGGCTGTTTGTGTGGCGTGAGGCTCTGCCGGTTCCCACAGCGAGCACAGAGGACGTGTTTATCTGAGGCGTAAATAACAGAACATGTGGACACGCTGAACTCATCAGTCACACTGGGAGAGAGTGTGTGAGCGTGTGTGAGTGTGTGTGTGTGTGTGTGTGAGAGTGTGTGTGTGTGACAGTGTGTGAGAGCAGGTACAGGATCTGTGAAACAATCAAAGTGAGTTCAGATGTGGAGGGAATTTAATCCTGCAGAGTTTAGAGCAGCGGTGGCAAAACACTCAACGAGAAATAAAGATTCATAAATATCCTGGAGTACACACACACACACACACACACACACACACACACACACACACAGCCCGCTCTGCCTCCAAACAGACCTGACTGTGTGTGTGTTTCTGGCAGAGCGTTTTATCAGCCTCCACTGGAGCTGCTGGGACCTGTGCAGTAAACGTCCAATCAGAGCGCAGATGTGAGAGACGGCTGTGATGGAGCTGGCGGAGGAGATCCCAGCAGGCGTCGCTGGATCTGCACCAGTGCCCAACTGGTACCTCAACGGAAAAGTAAAATGGGGTTTACAAGCTGCAAAACACTCCATTATACAGTGGATGGAGGAGGTGAAGGTGGAGGAGGAAGTAGAGGAGTAAGGGGGAGGAGGAGGTGGAGAAGGAGAAGGAGAAGGAGGAGGCCAAACTGGAGCAACTGCAGGAGGAGGAGGAGGAGTAAGAGGAGAAGGGGGAGGAGAAGGAAAAGGAGGAGGAGGAGGAGTAGGACAAGTACTAAAAGTAAAAAAGTAAAGGAAAAACATACTCTAGTAATAGTAAAGCTTTAGCAGCTGGCCTCAGTCAAAGTATTCGCTTTTAAACCTGATGAACGATGTTTCATCTGTTGGTTTCTGAGTTTAAATATAGAATAGAAATAAAATAGAATAGATTGGAAAATATGGCATTTAGGATAATGGCTGCATACACTGCTTTGTACAGTCTGCTCTGCCTGAATGTGGTCTATGAGTGTGTGTGTGTGTGTGTGTGTGTGTGTGTGTGTGTGTGTGTGTGTGTGTGTGTGTGTGTGAGTCAGCAGTCGTCCTGTGGAAAAATACATAAAACAACCACGAATCACAGATTAAAGGATATTTATAGCCCGTCGGGATGCAGCTTGTCTGCCTCTGTGATGTGTTTCTGTGTTTGCAGGCTTGTGTCAGACTGATCTCACTGACGTCGTCCTTCTTTCTTAGTCATTATCACTTCAGTCAGATAAAGAGAGAAACTTCCGAGGAAAGATTCCAGAGGAAGAATCGAGCCTGGAGCAGTGAGAGGTGGCCGACCCAGACCCAGTCTGATCGTCCTTCCTCTTCACCAGTGGCGTTATAGGAACAGTCATCGCCAGCAGCTGAGCGTCCTTGTTTTGGAGAAACGTGAAACTTCATGATATCAGCTTAGTTTATATTCCACACACATCTGAGTGAGACTTTCACTGTGGAGATGAGCCCAGCGCCTCTGGCTGCTCCTGGATCCTGACTGTGGATATTCATCTGGAGGCTGTGGAGGCTTCGTCCTCAGAGGCTCAGCTCCAGCCCACCAGGGGGCGCCAGCAGCGCCCAGCCCCGGGGAGCAGAGGGACAGAGGACAGAGGACTGGAACCATAGATGTATACAGGAAGCTGGATGCCTCGTCCAGGCAGCTCGCTCACCCACTACATCAGGCGTGTTTCCACTGCGCTGGTTCTGGTTCTGGTTCTTTCTGGGGGAGGTTCTTCTGACCGGGCCGTGACGTGGCCTCGTGTCTCTGCTACTTTAACGTGTAAGAACTCCAGTGTGGAAATGATGAATTCAGCCGCTCGTGCTGGACTTCTGCTAAAGTAACGGAGGAGATCGCCTTCAAAATAAAGGCATGGACATACTGACCAACAATGAAGGTCTCAGTACTGTAGCAGGTTGATTTGGACACTGGTCACAGTCATGACAGGTTCGGCTGGAGCCACAGCGTTTGTTATTTTGATGATGTAGTAATAATAGATTACACAGCACAGTACATAGTTCTAATCCTACAGTGCATCAGTGCAGTATTATCTCAGCGTCTGATGTGAAAGCGTCCGTGGAGACGTGACCTGGAGGAGGTGACGTGTGAGCCTGTGGCGGCAGCTGCTCTGACTTCGCTCCAGAAACCGATTTATTTGTTTTCTTCACAGCAAATGAGAAACACGCCGCAGCGAGGCTCTTGAGATGCCGAGCAGCCTGTAGTAAATAGTTTGTCCCCGATGGATTAATGTCAGAACTCCGAGCCAGCAGACGCTCGGACCGTCTTCCAGCCTCGCTCTGAAGTGTTTTTGTCTTTGTCAGAACACGAAGAAGCATCATTCCTCCGCGCCTCCTCCGGACGGCTGCGTCTCCTCCTGTGCAGGGAGTCAAACTGTCGACTGTCAGAGGCTCATTTTCACACTTCTACAGGAACGTTTTTCTGTTTTTGTTTTTTACATATTTTGACACATTTCACACATTTTTCCTTTAACAACCAGGAAGTTCTGAACCTGAAAGCTAAGCACATACAGCAGAGAAACAGTAAGGTTCGATCAGGTGGCTTTTTAGCACAAGGTTTACAATAAATCTGTCTCTGAGGATTCCCGATGCATGTACGTTACTGTGTCTTCATCATGAGGCGAGCAGACGTCTTCCTGTCAGTCTCTCCAGCAGAGAGAGCACTCTAATGGCTGATCACCAGTCCTACCAGTAAGACCAGTGTATTTACCGACCAAGCGGGAACAGTCTGAGTGCCACCACGTTCATGTCAGGAATCCTGGGATGATTCATGAGAGACAAACAAATCTGTTTCCAGTTTTTGGATCTTCCTGTAATATTTGTTTAATTTTTCTGGGGGAAATGTAACTGAAAGCATGTGAGACGCAGGGAGAGGAGACGACTCTGAAACAACCCGCTCACTGCTCTAATCCCTGGGGATTGAGCCTCTTTTATGGGATTATGGTGAGATGAAACCTGGAGCTGCAGCTCCCGCCTGGCAGGAGGACAACTCTGAGAGGTCCACACACACACACACACACACACACACACACACACACACACACACACACACACACACACACACACACAATCACAATTCCTGGCTGGACTGAACTTCCTCCAATGGAAGTTATCGCACCAAACCGAGGCAGAGCAGCTGATCTCCACCAAATCCCTCAGAGGTCCCAGGAGAAGCTGCTCCTTCCTCCTGAAGACCAGCAGATCCAGCACTTAGACTCTTTGGGTCAAAATGGAGATAAAGCAGATCAACAAACATCCAACAGTACTTAACTCACATCTCCAGGTCACATGACCTGACGTAGGGGTCACATGACCAGTTCCCTTCAGACCAGATGGACAGAGGAGGAGACTCAACTGTTTCTACATCTGATTCAAAGATCTAAGAAAACTATGTTCTGGACGTCCATCTTCCTCAGAGTGGAGGACCAGGACCACATGGTACCAGGGTTATTATGGGATGGAGCAGGACCACATGGTAGCAGGGTTATTATGGGATGGAGCAGGACCACATGGTACCAGGGTTATTATGGGATGGACCAGGACCACATGGTACCAGGGTTGTTATGGGATGGAGCAGGACCACATGGTACCAGGGTTATTATGGGATGGAGCAGGACCACATGGTACCAGGGTTATTATGGGATGGAGCAGGACCACATGGTACCAGGGTTATTATGGGATGGAGCAGGACCACATGGTACCAGGGTTATTATGGGATGGAGCAGGACCACATGGTACCAGGGTTATTATGGGATGGAGCAGAAACACACGCTTCATAAACTTTTATTTTGTGAAAAGTTGTGATGGAAACGCAACGGCGGAGAGGAGCCAGATCACCTACAGTTTTTCCCACGTGCAGTTTGTTCTGAAGATAAAAGTCACACACACACACACACACAGATCCACCTACAGTGGTTGTAAGATCTGGGACATTATGTTCAGGAGGCTTCCTGTCAGGTTCTGGGTCAAGTGAGGATAAAGGTTCCTGATGAAGGCCTCCTGCAGGGTCTCTCTGGGATTGGGAATTCTGTGGAATTCTCCGTGCTGCCTCCTGTGTGGCTCAGAGTTTTTAGGTGACGTTGAAGCAACAACACAACCACCACATCTGCAGCGTTTCCATCCACAGCTGTAATCATCACCATGTGACCGCGAAGCGTCCCCGCTGGGAAATTCCTCCGGCCGGGCGAGACGTCCGAGTCACGAGCCGTCCGAGGTGAATTCTCTCTGGAACTTTCCCCAAATCAGTTAAAGAAAACAGACTGTCATCACAGCTTCTGAGAAACAAACAGAGCAGGGAAAAACCTCACACACACACACACACACACACACACACACACACACACACACACACACACACACACACACACACACACACACACACACACACACACACACACACACACACACACTTTATTCCACTGTGACAGCATGGCAGCTGCTCAGCTCTCCAGTCATTCCCAGCTCCTGGACTTGTCATCAGCTTGGAGCTTATGGAACATGCTACATGCTACATGCTATGTATGCATAAGTGTACATGATAATTGTTATCAGCACAGATAACAGATAACACATGCAATCATTCACGGTGTTGGAGTTGAGACATAGTGTGCTCAGGAATGGACCTGGACCCTCAGGCTCACAGTAAGAGACTTTACTCTGACATGATCTCTGAAGTGATACAGTGGCTGTGAAGACAAGATGTTCTTCTGAAATGTTCATTCCATATCATGTAGAACTTGCTGCACTAGATCCAGCTCCATCTGAGAGTTTGTAGAATCTAGAACATGTTCCTTCAAGTCTGGCCTCATGACCTGCAGTGAGTGGACATGCAGAAGGTCCTGCTAAAAACTCCAGGGGTCCGGTGTCCAGGGCCCTCTACTGAGGGCCGTGTGGTCCCTGTATGACGGTGCAGGAGCTGCTTCACTTTGCTGGCAGTAAGTCAGGCCTGTTCCCAGGGCATGTAGGCCTCCAGCAGGGCTGCCCTCTGTCACTGGTTCTGTTCTTCATTTAGCTTGCCTCAGGTGGAGGAGTTTGAGTATCTCTGGGTCTTGTTAATACTTGAGGGGAGGATGGAGCAGAGACTGACAGGTGGACCGTCCATCGTGCTGAAGGAAGAGCTGGGCTGAAAGGAGAAGCTCTCGGTCGGTCCTTCCCTGATCCAGGGAGACGATGTACACACACTGTCCCTCCACGTCACTCTACTGCAATACCAGCTCTGAGTTGTTGTTGTCTGTTGTTTTTGTGTGTAACATTATTTTCCATATAATGTTACACTTTGATCATTTCTATTACTTACTACATTATTTATATTGGTATAAAAACCAGCCACTTTCCTGGAGCAGCAGCACAACTGTGCCCGTCCCAGGACTGATAGAGGCTGATCTTATCTGAGGCCTGACAGGAGGTGGGCTACGTCAGGTCAGACTCAAACGGAGGCCGAGGCAGGGAATGTCCTGCCTGCCACTGCGGCACTCACTCCATCTGAGCAGCTCTGGACCCTTCATGCTGGGACTGAAATCCATTTTAAGTGAGTGTGAACACAACATGAAAACAGCAGAGCGGTGTGAGCCACATTCACAGAGGATCCCTTCCTGTGAGGAGAGAGGGGAGCAGCAGGGAGGAGGTGCCTCAGGTGGACTCTGAACCGAGTTCAGTTCACGCCTCAGTTTCGTCACCAGTTTAAGTTGACGAAGCAGGAGGAAGCCGATGTGGTCTGTGAGTGTTTATTCGTTATTACTGATGTCTCACTCTGTACATGACTGAGCTCTTCATGAGATCTGTGTCTGGTCGGTGCCAGCCTTTGTATCACATGTATCCTGTATGAACATGACTGATGCTGCATCCTGGAAAACTGTCTTCCTGTGGGTTCCTGCTGTGATGTAGAGCTGTTGGGTCTTTACAATGAGAGTGGATTGTGGCTTCATTCACTCAGGACACCACTGAAGGCCTCGTTGTGAACTCGTCTGCAGCGTTCAGTAACAGCTGCTCTGTGAGGTGTTCCTCTGAGTCGGACTCTGAACCGGAGTGGTCACACCTCAGTGCAGAGTCCAGCCCGGTGCAGGCACTGATCCTGTCTGTCCCCGCTCAGCCTGAGGTGAAGTGCAGAGGATGAGTGTTCATATGGAGGAAGAGGACAGAGCAGAGTCTGCAGCCCCCAGCTGTCAGACGCTGCAGAGCTTCTGGCCTGCAGTCGATCATCATGGACATGGACCTCCAGACACACAGTAAGAGAACTGCTCCTCAGGTTGAGATGGTTTTCCTCTGCCAGTTGTAAAGCAGCATCAGGCTTTATGTTTCTGAATGAAGTCTCATATTCATATGTCATATGTTATTCATATGTCTGTGGCAGCAACTGTGACCTCTTAAAAGACAATGCAGAGAAACTTTGAAACCTGATGCAGCTTTGTAGCAGACCCTCTGCTTCTTTTCCAGCTCTTTATTGAAAGCACTGGTCTAAATGTTCAGCTACAGAAGCTTTTCCAGCTGTCTGTGGATCCCCCCTGCAGGTACAGCCAGCACACCGGTTTTATGGGGCTGATTGGCCACCTGAGCTCACCTAATGAGGACAACCAGTCCACCTGGCACTGGCTGTACCTGGACGGGCCCAGGCTGTGCCTGGCCCCGCCCCCTAAGAGGCTGGGACCGCCCAGGCCACAGCCACAGGCTCATTCTGGGCTGCAGCAGTAGTTTGTGTATTTGGAGCCTCCTGAACATCTTCTGTCAGATCATAGCTCAGTGACTCATCTGACACACGTGAAAATGAACATGTCTGTGCTTGCAGCTTCCAGGTCAAGGGACAGAGAGCAGAGTCCGGTGCTCCCAGCTGCCTCTCTATGAAGAGTGACCGGTCTTTTCCCATTATACCTCCTCACTTCAGCAACCAACCAGGACCCTCAGACACACAGTAAGACCACTATATGAAAGCATGTCTGTGTTCACAGAACAAGCACAAGACAAGGAGTTGAGTCTGCAGCCCCCAGCTATCAGACGCTGCAGAGCTTCTGGTCTGAAGTTGATCGTCAGGTCCTCAGTCATGGACATGGACCTTCAGACACATGGTCAGAGAACTGCTCCTCAGTCAGCAGGTGTTGGGTGGGAATGGTTTTCCTCTGCCCGCTGCAAAGCAGCATCAGGCTTGATGTCTCCACATCAGGTCAACTTTCACATGTGTCTGAGGCAGCAGCTGTGACCTGATCAAAGACAATCTGAGAAACTGTGAAACCTGCTTCAGCTCATTCTGGGCTGCAGCAGTAGTTTGTGTATTTGGAGCCTCCTGAACATCTTCTGTCAGATCATAGCTCAGTGACTCATCTGACACACATGAATATGAACATGTCTGTGCTTGCAGCTTCCAGGTCAAGGGACAGAGAGCAAAGTCCGGTGCTCCCAGCTGCCTCTCTATGAAGAGTGACCGGTCTTTTCCCATTATTCCTCCTCACTTCAGCAACCAACCAGGACCCTCAGACACACAGTAAGACCACTGCTCCACACATACTGGGAGCTGGGTGGGAATGTTTCCCCGTCTCCCAATTTCATCATTACTGAGTGAAGCTTTGAGATCAGATCTTCTCCAACACGTGATGTTGGTGGAGAGAAGGTGGAGGGACAACAGACCTCCCCTGGCCATGGTTGTGTCAAAGCTCTCAGCACCTGTAAAGAGAGACAGGGAGAGTAGAGGGTAGGAGCTCACTGAGTGGAGAACAGTGACACATTGGTATCAATGGAGTGTATGGAGTGTGATGGTGGACCCAAAAGCAACACAGACTCCACAGGTCTGAGTTTGGTGAGTTTTACTGGAACAGTCAATAGGTGAGACGGCTGATGGAGAACGTCCAGGGAAGTCAGCTAGAGGGCGCTGGCAGGCTAACCACACAGCCAGCAGCCTCTTACTGGGACACCAGTGCTCACCAGTCTTCAGCTGAAGATGAGATCAGTGGACAGTTCACAGAGACGAGACGAAGCTGCTTCCAGAAGGTGGGTCGAGCCAGGAGGGTAGCAGGGCCGGGATGGTGGAGACATGGAAGCAGATCAGATTACCAGGGAGAGTCATAGACGAAGGCAGGTCAGACGAGGAGAGCAGCAGACACGAGCACAAGCCTGGACCCAAAGGAAGGTAGCCTGGGGAGGGCTGAGGACATGCAAGCAGGTCAGGAGCAAAACAGCTCGAACCCAGGAGGTCCAAAAACAGGAGAAAACCCTGGAGAGTCATGCAAGAAGAGCTGAGACAATCTGGAGAAGATCCTGAGGCAGGGTTGAGAATGTGTACTACACTGATTGGAGCAGGGTGTTTGCCATTGGCTGAGAGAGACTGGCAGACAAGAACCAGGACTGGCTGAAGTTCACAGGGAGCAGACAAACAGAGACCTGCCACCCGCTGGACACATTCCTAGGAAGCGGCTCCAGCTGTGTCCATCTGGGAGGAGACCCAGAGGCAGACCCAGGAGAAGCTCTAGACTCCTCGGTATCTCCCTAGGGGAGTTGGTGGAAGTAGCTGTGGAGATCTGTCTGGGCTTTCCTGCCCAAACTGCTCTCCTGTAACCCAAATCTGACAAGACACAGTGAGACAAATGAATGAAAGCATGTCTGTGTTCACAGAACAAGCACAAGACAAGGAGTTGAGTCTGCAGCCCCCAGCTATCAGACGCTGCAGAGCTTCTGGTCTGAAGTTGATCGTCAGGTCCTCAGTCATGGACATGGACCTTCAGACACATGGTCAGAGAACTGCTCCTCAGTCAGCAGGTGTTGGGTGGGAATGGTTTTCCTCTGCCCGCTGCAAAGCAGCATCAGGCTTGATGTCTCCACATCAGGTCAACTTTCACATGTGTCTGAGGCAGCAGCTGTGACCTGATCAAAGACAATCTGAGAAACTGTGAAACCTGCTTCAGCTCATTCTGGGCTGCAGCAGTAGTTTGTGTATTTGGAGCTTCCTGAACATCTTCTGTCAGACTCATCTGACACACGTGAATATGAACATGTCTGTGCTTGCAGCTTCCAGATCAAGGGACAGAGAGCAAAGTCCGGTGCTCCCAGCTGCCTCTCTATGAAGAGTGACCGGTCTTTTCCCATTATTCCTCCTCACTTCAGCAACCAACCAGGACCCTCAGACACACAGTAAGACCACTGCTCCACACATACTGGGAGCTGGGTGGGAATGTTTCCCTGTCTCCCAGTTTCTCAGTCTCACAGTGACTGTAGAACAGTGATGTTACCTATGTAACTACTTCCTGTTACACACTTATGTGATGCTACTGACATGATGGAGGCACTAACCTCTCTGTCACTGTTTTTCTCTGCAGGTGGAAGAACCTGAGAAGGAGACCTGCTCTGCAGACAGAAGGTCAGACCAGAGCTGCTCAGAGTAAGTTTGTTCATCTGCCTGTTGAGGTCACCATGTCACAGCTGTGGACGTTGTCTTCATGTTCTCTGTCAGCAGATGGAGGTCTGCAGGAGCTTCTAGATCAACATCGGATCAGTGTGAGGAGCAGATGTGAACATGTGACTGAAGGAGCTGAAGGAGCAGGAGGAGAAACCCTCCTCAACAGCATCTACACTGAGCTCTACATCACAGAGGGACAGAGTGAAGAGGTCAACACCCAACATGAGGTGATGCAGCTGGAGACCACATCCAAGAAGAAGAAGATCCTCCATGATGTTCCAATCAGGTGCCAGGACATCTTCAAAGCCTTACCTGACCAGCAGAGCTCCATCAGAGTGGTCCTGACCAGCGGCGTCGCTGGAGCTGGAAAAACCTTCTCGGTGCAGAAGTTCAGTCTGGACTGGGCAGAGGGTTCAGGAAACCAAGATGTCAGTGCAGTGATGGTTCTTTCCTTCAGGGAGCTGAACCTGCTCAGAGAGGAGCAGCACAGTCTTCTCTCTCTGCTCCAGGTGTTCCATCCAACATTCCAGAAGGTGACGGCAGAGCAGCTCTCCCTCTGGAAGCTGCTCTTCATCTTTGACGGCCTGGATGAAAGCAGACTCTCTCTGGACTTCCACAACCATCAGGTTGTGTCTGATGTCTCCCAGAAGACCTCAGTCAGCGTCCTGCTGACAAACCTCATCCAGGGGAAGCTGCTTCCCTCTGCTCTGGTCTGGATCACCTCCAGACCTGCAGCAGCCAATCAGATCCCTCCTGGATGTGTGGACAGAGTCACAGAAGTACGAGGCTTCACTGAGGACCAGAAGGACCAGTACTTCAGGAAGAGGTTCAGAGATGAAGGTCTGTCCACAACCATCATCTCACACATCAAGGCCTCCAGGAGTCTCCACATCATGTGTCAGATCCCAGTCTTCTGCTGGATCACTGCCACAGTTCTGGAGCACATGTTGACATCAGAGCAGAGAGGAGAGCTGCCCCAGACCCTGACTGACCTGTACTCACACTTCCTGCTGCTCCAGACCAGGAGGAAGAAGCAGAAGTACCAGGAGGGACCAGAGACCAGTCCACAGGAGCTGATGGAGGAGGACAGGGAAGTTCTTTTGAAGCTGGGGAGGCTGGCCTTTGAACATCTGGAGGAAGGAAACATCATGTTCTACCCAGAAGACCTGCAGCACTGTGGTCTGAAGGTCTCAGAGGCCTCGGTGTACTCAGGAGTTTGTACAGAGATCTTCAGGAGAGAGTTTGTGATCTTCCAGAGGAACATCTACTGCTTTGTTCATCTGAGTGTTCAGGAGTTTCTGGCTGCAGTCTACATGCTCCACTGCTTCACCAGCAACAAGGAGAAGGTTCTGGAGAGCTTCCTGGAGAAGAAATATGTTAAATCAACTCTGGATGACTTCCTGAAGGAAGCAATGATGAAGTCCTTCAAGAGTAGAAATGGCCACCTGGACCTGCTGGTCCGCTTCCTTCATGGCCTCTCTCTGGAGTCCAACCAGAGAGTGTTAGGAGGTCTGCTGGGTCCCTCAGAGAACAGTCCAGGAACCATCCAGAGAGCCATCAACAACCTGAAGGAGCTGAAGAGTTATGATGAGAAGGATTTTCAAATCAGTTACAGAAATCTCACCAAATCACAAAATATGATACAGATCAGTGACCCAGTCAGGGTTGATGGTGAAGAAGTTTCTCCTGACAGAAGCATCAACATTTTCCACTGTCTGATGGAGCTCAACCATCACTCAGTGCATCAGGAGATCCAAGAGTTCCTGAAGTCAGAGAACAGATCAGAGAAGAAGCTCTCAGAGATCCACTGCTCAGCTCTGGCCTCCATGCTGCAGATGTCAGAGGAGGTTCTGGAGGAGTTGGACCTACAGAAGTACTATACAACACCTGAAGGACGACTGAGGCTGGTTCCAGCTGTGAGGAACTGCAGAAAGGCTATGTGAGTCCAGATGTTCTCCATCTTGTTGTTCCACCACTAAAATCATTCTTGCTTTGGTAGCTGACAAAGGTGGTGACCACAGGTATCTTCTCTCATCTTCACCGTCTCTTTGTGTGGTGATGGAGGCTGATACGAGAGGAACTCTGAGAGTTTGTCTGAAACAGTGGAGACAGTGTCAGGTTGTTCATCATCTTCTCAGTGTGGACCAGAGCTGGACACAGTGTCTGCAGCGTCTCTATGAGGAGTCTTTAAAAGGCTGTTGTTGCACCCCTAAACGTCTTGACGCACAAGGTACCCTTCCACGTCTGTATGAAATGCTCTGGGTTATCAATTGACTCCTACAATAACACGCTTGCGGCGGTAAGAGATGCTTAATGCGGAGCCTCCAGCCGTTCATTCACTCCTTTAATAAACTTGGTCAATGCGAAACATGACGCTGCAAGCTGCAATCTCATTGGAGAACCGAGGATCCTCTGCCCAGAAGTGTTTTCTCACCATTTACATCATCAACCTTCCTCAAAATAAATACATCCGTATCACTGAGGTATCACTGAGGTATCACTGATAATTCAACAATAAAATAGCTTCATGTTGTGGTCATCAAGACTGGTCTCACTAGTAATGCACTGTATTTTCAAAGCTTTTCCTACGAAATTGCCACTGCCTCCAACCGGACCACTACCCGCTCTCTCTCTTTCTCTCTTTTCACCATCGCTAGGGTGGTTGCTATGGATGCTCCGGTTGCTATGGATGCTTTGGTTGCTGTGGATGCTTTGGTTGCTATGGATGCTCCGGTTGCTGTGGATGCTCCGGTTGCTATGGATGCTTTGGTTGCTATGGATGTTCCGGTTGCTGTGGATGCTCCGGTTGCTATGGATGCTTTGGTTGCTATGGATGTTCCGGCTGCTATGGATGCTCCGGTTGCTATGGATGCTTTGGTTGCCATGGATGTTCCGGTTGCTATGGATGCTCCGGTTCGCTCCATCTGATGGATTAAACTCTCCCCATGCTCCCTCATGCATTGTGTCTCAGATCAGTCTCCGATTAACATTTATTTCCATCATTGTCTATGAGCTCTACATCTTCAGAGAAGTTTTCTGTTTTTCCTGTTTGTAATGGATAAAGTGACAAACTTCCACATTTTCTCTTCCTCAAGACAGAGAAGCAGGTATCGCCACTAAACTAATTCTAATAACTGCTCACTAACTCAGTCATAACTCCACTGAGCAGTGTGTTCCCACACATCTCAGCAGTGGTGACTTTAGGAATGAAAAGAATGAAGTGACTTGAATGACTTCAGAATGAATGAATTTCTTCAACAACAAAATTATAAAGATCAGACAAGAAATTAAGAACCACCTAGCATCTACTGCAGTTAATCTTCCCCCTGTTGCAGCTATTCAGGATACAGCTGGGGATACAGACAGGTCACTGTCTTCATTTGACCCCATTGACCTGCATCAGCTGACTACTATCATCTCCTCCTCTAAATCATCGACCTGCCTCCTCGACCACATTCCCACTGAGATGTTTAAGGAAGTGCTGCCTTTAATCGCCACTTCTTTACTGGACCTCATCAACCTGTCCCTAACAACAGGTTACGTTCCTCTTAAGTTCAAAGTTACAATAATCAAACCCCTCCTTAAGAAACCGTCCCTCCATCCAGGAACTCTAGTGAACTACAGGCTGATCTCTAATCTCATCTTCATCTCAAAAATCCTACAGAGAATCATTACCAACCAGCTCTGTGAACACCTCAATAACAATAGTTTATCTGAGTGCTTCCAGTCTGGTTTTAGAATGAATCCTAGCACTGAGACTGCACTGGTTAAAGTCACTAATGACCTCTTAATGGCGTCTGACCATGGTCTTGTTTCAGTGCTTGTCTTGTTAGATCTTAGTGCTGCTTTTGATCCAGTTGACCACCAGATCTTACTAAGGAGACTGAATATCAGCTTGGAATCAGAGGCTCTGCTTTAGACTGGTTCTGGTCCTATCTTTCAGACCCATATCAGTTTGTTTGTGTCAGTGATAACCAACCTCCACCCACTAAAGTCAGCCACGGGGTTCCACAAGGATCTGTGCTCGGTCTTCTCTGTATATATGCTCCCTCTAGGTGATGTCATCAGGAGTCGAATGATGCAATTTTCACATCAACGGTCAGGTGGTGCCACTGGGGCGTTTTGAGCTTGCCGCTTTTTGGTGTGAACGATCGTTGATCTTCTCTCTCTTCACAGGCTCTCTGGGTGTGGACTGTCAGAGCGTCACTGTGAAGTTGTGGCCTCAGCTCTGAGATCCAGCCCCTCCCATCTGGTAGAACTGCACCTGAGCGGGAACAACCTGAAGGATTCAGGAGTGAAGCTGCTCTGTGCTGGACTGGAGAGTTCTCACTGTCGACTGGAGACTCTGAGGTCAGTTGTCTGAGCACCAACCACAGCAGCTGTAAAGTGTCAGTGTGAACAGTGTGACTGTGATGTTACTGCAGCCTGATAAGGAGGTGCAGCTCTGAGGAGAACATGCCACTGGACCAGGAGAGCTTCACTCTCCCACTGTGAGACGTGTGCAGATGTTCTGTCACTCTGGAGACAACGTGCTGTTGTGAGAAGGTGTTGGTAGGAATGAAAACAAACCAGGAAACAAGACAAGCAACAGGTCCACCATCAGTCCACACTGAGTGTGTGGATGCAGACTCCATGTGAGTCTACCTGACTCTGCATGACTCTCAGTAGGTGTTTCCATCAGCCCTAGAAATAACCAGAAGCTGAAGACCACAGTAGAGCCTGCTGAAGGAAGCAGCTGAATGCTGAATGGACATGGCAGGACTGAGTCGTATGGAAGTCTGCAGGATACTGAGTGAGCAGGAACGCTGCTCGGACAAAGACTTTAGGAGACACGGCTCAGACACAAACACCCGGCAGTGGAAACACCTACAAGATGCTGATGGCATTTATCAACGTTTATCAATGTTCCATATGTGTGTGTGTGTGTGTGTGTGTGTGTGTGTGTGTGTATGTATATATATATATATATGGACAGAGTCATGTTGAGCTCCAGTTGATCAACCTGAACTCTTCATTTATTCTTTATTCAGGTTGCAGTACTGCACGTTGTCAGAGACCAGCTGTGCTTCTCTGGCCTCAGCTCTGAAGTCCAACCCCTCCCATCTCAAACATCTGGATCTGAGTGAGAACAAGGAGCTGCAGGATTCAGCAGTGAAGGAGCTGTGTGGTCTTCTGGAGAGTCCACTCTGTAGACTGGAGACTCTGAGGTCAGTTCACTGACTCTGTTACTGGTGAACATCTGATGTTAGAGGTTATAAACCCTCCTTTTTGACACAGCCCTCTTTTCAAGCTCCTCCCCCCTGTCAGCCTCTGCCCCGACCTGTTTAGTTTGAGAAGAGAAAGAGGGCGGTTGTACTCATCGTCGGCCCAGTGCAGCCTCTTCTCTCCATAAGCCTCCATTCATTTTCCCACCACTGCCATCAAAGTTAAAATGTACCCTTCTACTCGTGACTGTGGCCACAGTTTTCATAGTACACACACCAAATCGCATCAGGCCGTTCATGACACTTTCCCCTGTGTGACAGTGTGCTCATATTCCAGATACGTGCAAGTGTTAAGCACATGTTTAGCACTTAGGCAATTTCGTTTTTTCCCCTATGAATCAATGGGAAAAACTGAACTCCTCAAACATTCGCTACGTCGCCATATTTTGACTTAGAAACTTCATTTTAATTTAAAAAATTAAAGAAACTTCTGGTCTGTTTGTGTACTATTATATACTGTGTACTACTATGTATACTATAGTTGTATATTGATAGCTTGTATTGTTTTTCAGCAGCACCTTCCCAAAGAGCATGTGGTCAAGTTCCTTGTGTCTGCTCCTCTGTTGACAGAGAGCCTCCTGCTGCAGCAGGCTCACAGACGGCCTCACAGACGCACAAACACTTTTTCAATATGAATTGCTTAGAAACTTTCACCCTAGGCTTTGGTGATTTTTCATAATGCATGTAATGTAAATATATACTGGTCTGAAATAACCAGCTTTTAGCACACCGGTCACATGACCAAAATGAAGTTTCTAGGTGAAAGTATAGCAACGTAGCAGATGTTCCGTTTTTCCCATTCATTCTTATGGGAAAAAGCTAAATTGCGTAAATGCTAAACACTTGGCTCTGAGGAGATAGAAGTAGATAGAGTAGAAGTGAAAATTGTAACAATGTACTGTGTTATAACTGTGAAGAGCTAGGTCAAAATCTGGATTGTAATACACCAACGCATCAGGGAGAGTCTCACAAACAAAACATATCTTTTAACTAAATATGGATTTGATCCTCATTTATTCTTTATTCAGGTTGGAGGACTGCAGTTTGTCAGAGATCAGCTGTTCTTCTCTGGCCTCAGCTCTGAAGTCCAACCCCTCCCATCTGAAACATCTGGATCTGAGTAGGAACCAGCTGCAGGATTCAACAGTGAAGGAGCTGTGTGGTCTTCTGGAGAGTCCACTCTGTAGACTGGAGACTCTGAAGTCAGTTCACTGACTCTGTTACTGGTGAACATCTGATGTTTCCATCAACAACTGAACCTGGTTGATGCTCAGACTGAACCTTCATCTAGACACTTGTTGCTTCATCTTCTCATGTTTCTGCTGCTACATTTAGTCTGGAGTCACTGAAGACTTTGTCCTGAAGAAAGTCTAGAAACTGTAGAGTGTCAGTGTTGAACTAGCAGAGATGTTCACTAGAAGGTCACATCTTCCCCAGAAGATCCTCTGAGCTCCTGTTTGTTCCACACTGGTCCAATTTTCCAGCTGCAGTAGAAATATTTCTCTGGTTCCTGTTGAATGCTCCTCTAGTTCCAGACTGATCTGTCATGCTGAGCTCCAGCTGATCAACCTGAACTCATCTGATGGACTGGACATGGATTTGATCTTCATTTATTCTTTATTCAGGTTGTGGACCTGCAGATTGTCAGAGACCAGCTGTGCTTCTCTGGCCTCAGCTCTGAAGTCCAACCCCTCCCATCTGAAACATCTGGAGCTGAGTAACAACAAGCTGCAGGATTCATCAGTGAAGGAGCTGTGTGGTCTTCTGGAGAGTCCACTCTGTAGACTGGAGACTCTGAGGTCAGTTCACTGACTCTGTTACTGGTGAACATCTGATGTTTCCACCAACAACTGAACCTGGTTGATGCTCAGACTGAACCTTCATCTAGACACTTGTTGCTTCATCTTCTCATGTTTCTGCTGCTACATTTAGTCTGGAGTCACTGAAGACTTTGTTCTGAAGAAAGTCTAGAAACTGTAGAGTGTCAGTGTTGAACTAAATAAACATGAATACCTTATGAAATGTTTCTGTCTTTGACCAGAAGATCCTCTAAGATCAGAATTGATACTGATCCAGCTGCAGTAGAAATATTTCTCTGGTTCCTGTTGAATGCTCCTCTAGTTCCAGACTGATCTGAGATCAGCAGAGTGTGAACAACCTGAGAGGACATGAAGAGTGTTTAGATGTTGATGTGACATGAGGAGGATGTGAAGGAGACATGATGATGATCAATAACAAGGACAAAGTCACTCCATCATGTTAGAGAGAAGCTCAGTGATCAGGACAGAGTCATGTTGAGCTCCAGCTGATCAACCTGAACTCATCTGATGGACTAAACATGGATTTGATCTTCATTTATTCTTTATTCAGGTTGGAGTGGTGCAGGGTGTCAGAGACCAGCTGTGCTTCTCTGGCCTCAGCTCTGAAGTCCAACCCCTCCCATCTGAAACATCTGGACCTGAGCTGGAACGAGCTGCAGGATTCAGGAGTGAAGGAGCTGTGTGGTCTTCTGGAGAATCCACTCTGTAGACTGGAGACTCTGAGGTCAGTTCACTGACTCTGTTACTGGTGAACATCTGATGTTTCCACCAACAACTGAACCTGGTTGATGCTCAGACTGAACCTTCATCTAGACACTTGTTGCTTCATCTTCTCATGTTTCTGCTGCTACATTTAGTCTGGAGTCACTGAAGACTTTGTTCTGAAGAAAGTCTAGAAACTGTAGAGTGTCAGTGTTGAACTAGCAGAGATGTTCACTAGAAGGTCACATCTTCCTCAGAAGATCCTCTGAGCTGCTGTTTGCTCCACACTGGTCCAGATGATGTGCTGCAGTAGAAATGTTTCTCTCTTCTGCTGGTTTCTCCTCTGCTTCCACTCCTGTGAGATCAGCAGAACATTGTGAACCTTCAGGGGCCACGGCCCCTGGAAGAAGCTTCTGGGCCCTCTACAGTTTTCTCTCTCTGACAGTAAATCTTTATTCCTCTGCCTCTGGAGCACATACACACATGGAACCAGGAGCATGTGAGAGCTTTCACCTCTGGCCTTCACTGGATAACAAACCTTTGTCCTGATGTTCTTCAACATTTATAAAGAAACCAAGAAACAGAAGAAGTGAGCTGACTGAACGTTTTGGTACCGTTCAGATCGTATGAGGATTCAGACGCAGAAAGGGACAAATTGGGTTTCAAGGTGTTTATTTAGCTCACGACCAGGGCTGGAGAGGCAGTGGTGGGCGGGGGCGGAGCACAAACCTGGCTGACTGAGCTTGATCCAGTCTAAAGGTGAGCGTGGAGAGTTGCAGGAGAGGCTGGCAGATTAAAGGCCCACACAAGCTTCCACGGCTTAGGAGACATGATGATGATCAATAACAAGGACAAAGTCACTCCATCATGTTAGAGAGAAGCTCAGTGATCAGGACAGAGTCATGTTGAGCTCCAGCTGATCAACCTGAACTCATCTGATGGACTAAACATGGATTTGATCTTCATTTATTCTTTATTCAGGCTGCAGTACTGCAGGGTGTCAGAGACCAGCTGTGCTTCTCTGGCCTCAGCTCTGAAGTCCAACCCCTCCCATCTCAAACATCTGGATCTGAGAGGAAACAAGCTGCAGGATTCAGGAGTGAAGGAGCTCTGTGGTCTTCTGGAGAGTCCACTCTGTAGACTGGAGACTCTGGAGTAAGTTCACTGACTCTGTTACTGGTGAACATCTGATGTTTCCACCAACAACTGAACCTGGTTGATGCTCAGACTGAACCTTCATCTAGACACTTGTTGCTTCATCTTCTCATGTTTCTGCTGCTACATTTAGTCTGGAGTCACTGAAGACTTTGTTCTGAAGAAAGTCTAGTAACTGTAGAGTGTCAGTGTTGAACTAGCAGAGATCTTCACTAGAAGGTCACATCTTCCCCAGAAGATCCTCTGAGCTGCTGTTTCTTCCTCTAAACATGGATTTGATCTTCATTTATTCTTTATGCAGGTTCAAGGACTCCAAGTTTGCAGAGACCAGGTCCCCTTCAATGATCTCTGCACTGAAGTCCAAACTCTCCCAAGTGAAACACCTGGAGTTGAGTGCTGATGAGCTGCAGGCTTCAGAATTAAAGGAGCTGCTTGGTTCGAATGTACGCTTTACAATCGAGGCTCTGGAGTAAGACTCCATGTTCTTCTTCTGTGCTGAGATCAACATGATGTGAAGGTTGTGGTGACTCTAAACTGCAGACATGAGGCTGATGTTCTCCTGATCCTCTGAGATCTTCATCATCAACTCTGCTTCTTCTCCTCTCTGGAGACTGAGCTCAGCTGGACGTCACCTCTGAGATGATGCCCCACACAAAAGGAACATCTCCACGAGTGTAATTTACTTGAATTTAACATTTTTATGTCACTCTAACTTGTATCATCCTGCATAGACAATTCAACTAATTCTGAGCAGCTTTGTTCTTAAAATTAATCACGTTGAGGACTGAGTTGTGTTAACATTTAGACTGTAAGTACATTTTTAATTGTTTCAAGAGTATAAGACAATCCATCTGAATCTGTTTTAAGAGCTGACCTACCTCATTAACACTCGAACTACCGAGGCAGTCATTTTGACTGCTTTCAAAATTCACAATGTCATAACTTGGTTTAAAAAAACCCTATGTACCAATAGGACCCTGACTTTTCCTAAATATCTGTAAATTTTATTCTAACATTGTTTTATCATTAAAATTTGAAAACACAAAAGAGATATGAGTGTTTCTACCTCGAATGACCAATGGCAGTCAAATTGACTGCATGCCTTTTACAGGTGGTGTCATTTCACTATTTGCTACATTTTCCTGCTCTTTGTCCTGCTCTATTGTCTGTTTGTTTTTTATGCTCTGTGAAGCTAAAACATGGTTATAGCTTCACTCTAAACCCAAGAGACAAACATGACAAGTAGTAAGAAAATGACAGCAATGGAGGCTTTAGCCTTGCTTCAGAGCCTTGATGAGGAAGAATCTGATGGAGGAGCAGATTCAGAGAGTGACATCTTGGTGTTTGGAAAAAGCTTTATCTAGCTCTGAAAGTGACTCAGAAATCATTTCATCATCTGCTAATTTTCAAGGTACGAGGCCTACAGGAGGACTTATTGTCATTATTATTAGGCTATTGTTTGCCATAATGCATATTTTTGTAATGCAAGCCTGTGCTAGCTGTGATCTTGTCAGCTTCTCAGCCTTTATGTAGGTATAGCAGAGGGCCTTCAAATAATTTACAAAACAGCATGATTTTCTGATAGACAGGTTTTAGGTCTATCAAGTGTGCCATAAATTGGAAAAGAAAAAAAGAGAACATTTGTGATAAGATGAATATTCCATGAAATAAAACTAATTAGGCAATAATGTTTTGGTGACAGTGGAACATTTTGAAACATCAGTGGCACCTACTGTGTCAACCACAAGAGCACTCAGCCCACCACTGGTTGAAGAAGCTGTCCCACAACCTTCAGTACAGAGGCATGAAACAGTGTCTTCAGCTGGCTGGCAGCCATCCCAGCATTTTGGAATGTTTATAACAGTTAATAATTTTCATTGTTAAGGTCTAATGATGACACCAACCTATTTTGAAAGTAGGATACATTTGTTTTTAGTTCACAGAGTAAATGGTTGAATTTCGAGTTTGCATGTATAATTGCAGAGAAGTTATGTTGCGTCAGTTAAACAAATGAAACACTCAATTATTATAGTTTTCATTTGGTGTCCTGATGTGTTTTTACCTATTCCACCAGTTTATTCTTAGATATTTTTTATGATAATCCAAATTATATACAAATAATGTCCGAGCAGTCAAAATGACTGCCACGGTAGTTCTAGTAGTTGCAGAATCCTGGTAGACCGAGTGTTAAGATATTCAGGCTAATCAGCTGTGACTGTGATTGATGGGGGGGGCGTCGGACGTGGTCGTGGAGTCCGGAGCGCTCCCATCCCTTCACTCTGCCTGGCGATGCTGCTCCATCCACAGTCTTCATTGTGAGTCTTCATTATATGGTGAGGTGAAGGTCAGGAGGCGGCTCCTCAGTGAGAAGATTCTTTTACCTCCACTCGCCACAGGTGATTGGTCACACAGACCACCTGCATCATAACTTTTTGAACATATTGAAAATATTTCCTGAAAGAACAAACACGACATAGTCAAACACCTCATATCATTTTCACTCACTAGAATCACTTCTGTGCACAGCAGATTAAACAATTCCCAACACAATTGAAACACCCCTGTTAAAATGTTTGCTTCAACAAAACACCCCCATATCACCCCAGTGGTTCCATCCAGCGATGGCCCAGCTTCCTGAAGCGTGGAAGCTTCCTGCGCACACAAACCCTGCTGGTCCAAACCGTCACTGCCATTTGAACTGTTATGATGAGCTGTCTGTGTCAATGTGGACATAATCACATCCATGAAATGTTTTTGATCAATGTGTGGGTAATGTGAATAGAGGTCTATTCATGTAAAAAGTCTGTACAACTTCACCCAGAGATGAGACAAATCCAGCAGATGAGATGTTTGTGTTAAACTTGCTGTGTTGGTTTCAAGTCTGTGCTTGTGAATAAAAACAGGACAATGGACGACATGAAACATGGAACTAACGCATTTCAGGATGTACAGGCTTATTCTGTGTCTGTCTGTCTCTGCATGCCTGTCTGTCTGTCTGTCTGTCTGTCTCTCTCTGCATGCCTGCCTGTCTGTCTGTCTGTCTGTCTGTCTCTGCCTGCCTGTCTGCCTGCCTGTCTGCCTGTCTGCCTGCCTGTCTGTCTGTCTGTCTGTCTGCCTGCCTGCCTGCCTGCCTGCCTGCCTGTCTGTCTGCCTGTCTGTCTGTCTGTCTGTCTCTGCCTGCCTGTCTGCCTGTCTGCCTGCCTGTCTGTCTGTCTGTCTCTGCCTGCCTGTCTGCCTGTCTGTCTGTCTGTCTGCCTGTCTGTCTGTCTGTCTCTGCCTGTCTGTCTCTTGGACCTTGTAGAGAGTGTGACTCCTGGAGGAGGAGGTGTCCTGTCCCCTGGGCAGAGCTCAGTCAGACAGCCATGAATGATGCTGAGTGTGGACTATTGCGTCCGTTAGGGTGAGACTCCTCTCTCTCTCTCTCTCTCTCTCTCTCTCTCTCTCTCTCTCTCTCTCCCTCTGGGGTTTGAGGAAATTGCCTTAATTCATCTCCATGTCTTCCTGCCTCGATAACGCAGTGACACTGAACTAAACCACACCCGCCTCACCTGGAGGGAAGCCTCACCTGGAGGGAAGCCTCACCTGGAGAGAAGCCTCACCTGGAGAGAAGCCTCACCTGGAGAGAAGCCTCACCTGGAGAGAAGCCTCACCTGGAGGGAAGCCTCACCTGGAGAGAAGCCTCACCTGGAGAGAAGCCTCACCTGGAGGGAAGCCTCACCTGGAGAGAAGCCTCACCTGGAGGGAAGCCTCACCTGGAGGGAAGCCTCACCTGGTCCGCTCTCAGCCAGGTGTCTGCGGCTGCTCCTGGGGTTCCTGCTCTGCTCGGACTTATTCTTTACTAACGACAGAAGACATGACCATGATAATGGGAAAGATACAAAACAACAACAAAAAACAAAAACAGACAAAAACAACAATACCACTGACAAACACACACACACACACACACACACACACACACACACACACACACACACACACACACACACACGCACACACACCACCACGAATTCAACCAAAGACTCAAAACAGTGCCATCACTGTGAAGCAAAGCAAAACATAAGCAAGACAAACAACAAAAACAAACAACAAAAACAAAAATGTACACAATTGTTACGTTTTTTGGGGGGTTTCTCTTGGTTTGGGTTCAGACCACCAGCTCTTCTCTGATTGGTCAGAGAAATAATGATAAAATGAGATAAACATGTGTCTACTGATCTGAGCTGGGATTGTAATCACCCTGGATCTCCAGGTCTCCTGTCCAGCTCCAGGGATGGAGCTCCTCTCAGACTGAGTCCTTCAGACTGGCTTGATCTTCATCTTCTCTGGTTTTATCCATGTTCTCCTCTGTTACTCTGTCCTCCCTCTCCATAGAACAGTTCATGTAGAGCATGTTGAGTGTGACTGATGGGACATAGAGCAGCACTGACTGACCTGAGGTCAGCCAGACAGTACCTCTGCCTCCAGGGAGGGGGCGTACCTGAGCTCACCTACATGCTGCCTTCAGGGGCTGTGGGAGTAATGACTACTACCATCAACTGACAGGAAGATGACCCATTACTGGCTCCTGACATCATGAGAAGGCTGACGTGAGAAGAAACAAGCAGAAGCATCGACGTCTTTCTGTGGTAGAGCTGCTGGCTCGTTAAGACTCGCTCGTTATGTTTCTGAGTGAATGTGAACGTGTTGAGATCTGTTGCTGCTCTGGTCATAGAAGATCTAGACCAGACAGGTGTGTCTGTGATGTAACGGGCCAAGGTGGAATCTGTTCCCTTCACACATTAAAGCAGTGTTAAATACGTGATCACTAGAAAAACCAAAAATAATTCCTCGACATCCAGCAAATCAACGACAAACGAGTGATTTCTGACGGTAGGAACCACAACCACCAAAGAGTTTCATTAACAAGAACCCAGACTGCAACACAACAGAACACAGATGGCGCGTTTCACTCCAATAAACATAGATCCATGCAGGTAGAATGATGCATGGACAGTGGTGGTGTATTTGGTGACAGCACAAAGCGTCTGGTCTGACATGGGGTGTGAGGGAGGAGGGCGCCTGACACACATCTGCAGTGAATGAGGCTCATGAATAATGCAGAATGGATCCGCTGATGACAAGTCTGATGAAAAATACCAGAAAATACAAAACACAAGGAGAGGCGGATTCACAGAGGAGGTCTGTCTCACCACATGATGCTGCCTCGCAGCGAGACATTTTCATTTTGGAGGAAAAAAGAATGAAATAAAGAACTAGAATGAAATAAAGAACTAGAATGAAATAAAGAACTAGAATGAAAGTAGAACAAAATAAAAACAGTTTTACCTCAACTGAGGGATGACAGAGAGACACAGCAGGTCGTCATGTAGCTGAAAAAACATGTGAGTCTGAACAGAGATGGAACGTGACTTAAAATATGTATTGGCACAGTCTATGCTGAATCTAGTCATGTATGGTCTCATATACAGTCACATATGAAGTGATGAAAAGTCATGTGATCACTCATGAGGCAGGTGAGTTAGAGGCTAGTTAAACCGTGTTTTTTAAACTGATCATTTCTTCAAACTACGGAGAAGAAAGTGAATCTGCAGAAAGGAACAAACATGTGACGTGTCTGCATGTGTGTGTGTGTCGGTGCCCTTCTGTGTCATCTGGATCTATGTAAGGACTCATAGCAACAGATAGACGGATGGATGAAAAGAAGGATAGATGGAGGGATGATAGATGACAGATGATGACGGTGATGATGATTTGATGGAGGAATGGTTGGATGGATATGAGACAGAGAGATAGACTGGTTTCTGCTATAGAACCTTAATTATGGTTTATTGATTATGGTTTTCTCATCAGGTCACATTAGTCCCATCAGAATCAAACCCTCACCCTCTGAGGAGATCAGACTGAAAGAAAGAGAGTGAAGATGAAGAAGAAGAAGATGAACATGAACATGAAGCGGACAAAGACGATTTTTGTCTTTCCAGGGACAGACGCCCACAGGTGAAATGTGGTAGTGGAAAAGCTCCCCCTCCTCTTCCTCCTCTTCCTCCTCCTCCCCTCATGTGTTCTGTCGCTTACTGTCAGAGGAGGAGGAGGAGGAGGAGGAAGAGGAGAAGGAGATGGAAAATGATATCAGCGTGGACCTCAGAGAGCTCTGCTGGCCCCTGATGGTGGGCATGGGAGAAGTTTCTTCACAGTCAGGTCAGAGAGGAGTCTGATCTAGTCTGACCTGATCTAGGACCCGAGGCTCCTCTGACCTCTCACCTTTGTTCACCTGATGAGGCTCAGCCTCAGACCTCTGGAGCCACTCAGGAGTCTGTGTGACTCTCTCTCTGTGTGTGTGTGTGTGTGTGTGTGTGTGTGTGTGTGTGTGTGTGTACGTGTGTGTGTGTCCCATTGGTCATTGGCTAAAGAGCCAGAGTCCAGCTGCCATCCTGGCAGGCCTGTGGTGACCTCCCCCTACTGGACACTCCTGGTATTGTCCATAACTGTGCTGCATGAAGGGAGGGGGACACGAGGGGATGGAGACCATCGACCCCAGACTCTGAGACGCTGGTCCAGCAGTGGAGGAGGTGACCGACGACCGTCCACAGGGACACAGAGTGAATGTGACTATTCTATGAAATCATTGTCAGACCTTTAGTGAAACGATGATGTCACAGAGCCAACTCTCTGCAACCGAACTCAAGCACCAATGGACCTCACCTGCATCAGTGAAGGTGTGCTTCCACAAGAGACTTGATTTTATTTTATTTTTTAAATCAGCATTTGGGCTGAAATACCTCTAAACAGTGAGCTACAACAGAGCGGAGGCTGTGCTGAAGGTTTTAATATTTAACACTTATGCATTTTGTTATTTGCATCTGAAAAAGGCAGTTTTAAAAGACACATGTCAAAATGAGAAAGTTCCCTGAGGCCCTGAAGAGTTAACGTGGGTGAACCGTGAGGAACATAGTGAGTGTGGGAGGTGTGGGTGCTGCAGCTCGTCCCTCTCTGCAGGTTCTCTGGTTTGTTCCTCCTCAGGCCGACGTCTCTGTACGTCTGGAGAGAGGAGGCCGCAGAGGCCGGCCTCTCTCAGCGCTCAGCTGGAGGCCGCGGGAAATAGTCGGTTTTGGTTCCACCAAAACGTAATAAACCAGCAAAGAAGAAAACGGAACAACGATGAGACAAGCAGCCACATGGACGTGTTAGTGTGTGTGTGTAAGACCGGTTCATCTAAAGGTTTCGTTTCCCAGCGTTCTCCACATTCCTGTGTGTGTGTGTGTGGGAGTGTGTGTGTGTGTGTGTGTGTGTGTGTGTGTGTGTGAGTGTGTGTGAGTGTGTGTGTGTGTGTGTGTGTGCGTGTGTGCGTGCGTGTGAGTGTGTGTGTGTGTGAGTGTGTGTGTGTGTGTGTGAGTGTGTGTGTGTGTGAGTGTGTGTGTGTGAGTGTGTGTGTGAGTGTGTGTGTGTGTGAGTGTGTGTGTGTGAGTGTGTGTGCCACGTGGGCGCGGTCTATCACAGGTCCCATCAGCCTGCAGTGGAAACACCAGGAGCTGTGCTTTCACCTTTAGCTTCATGTGGCTGCCGCTGTCTGTGTCTGCCTCTCTGACCTTTGACCTCTGGCCAGGCCACGCCTCCAGCCAATCAAGACGCAGGATCTGAGAGCGCAGGTCGCTCTGTGTGTGTGTGTGTGTGTACAGGATATCTGTGACTGTGTCTGATACATTTCCACAGATTCAGGTGA
The DNA here is from genome assembly GCA_029224185.1 of Karalla daura. Classification (NCBI taxonomy): domain Eukaryota; kingdom Metazoa; phylum Chordata; class Actinopteri; order Chaetodontiformes; family Leiognathidae; genus Karalla; species Karalla daura. Next base: position 19,431,736 of record CM055206.1, on the reverse strand, counting down.
AACAGAATCAGGATGCACTGACACTGTTCAAATAAACGTGATCACTATGTTAACTTGTGGGATAAGATGTAATAAGATATGATTAAACGTGATAAGATGAGATAGGAAGTGATAGGACGAGTACATGGAGCACTCACACTGACATATGAAGATATGAACGAGAAAAAGATGTAAAACGAAGATCAAACATTGGAACATTCCTTCTCTCTGCCTTCATCTCTAGATTCTGATCGTTCTCTGATGGTTTTGATTCTTTTCTTGTCTGTGTTGATGGTGTGACAGATCTCCCAGCGTGCTGCTCTGTTGTTTCACAGTGTGAGAAGGTTCTGGCAGCTGCAGCATCCTCACCTCTCCAGCCCTCCAGTCACAACTCCATAAAAACCAGGGAGACACCCCGTCCGCTTGGCCCCGGTCCCAGACTCCACCTGAGGAACACAAATCAGCTTGTTTTACAGCAGGTGGAGACAAACGATTTCAGGTTCACAGGCTCCTTCAAACCAGATGACAGACGCCCTCCACTTCAATCACCTCGTCCAGATAGAATGAGACCTGGTCTGTCCCTCCATCTCCTCCAGAGTGTCAGGACTGTGGCTCTATCCTGCCAGGGGGGGGAGGCTGTAGCTGACCAGCAGCCATTTGTCCTGATCCATCACCTCGGCTCACGTCGTGTTCACTGCAGATCCCGAGGGCTCCTCAGACCAGAGAGAGAACACACAGAGCTCGAGAACCGACCCGACTCGGAGAGGCCCACCTGCGGCCTCAGATCCTCCTGCTCTGCTCTGAGTGAGAGGCTGCAGGGTTACTGCAGGTTCCTGCTCCACTTAATCCCTATTACAGACAATAAAAGTGACATCACCAGGTCTGAGGGCCAGGAAGGCAGATTCCTGGCTCGCTCTGCGTGGAGCTGCTCCAGCTTTCTGAGGAAGTCCTGAAGACTGACGACGCCACTGCTCAAACATCCCGGTTACAAAACACCTTCTAAAGGCTCCACAGAGCTTCAGCTCCGCTTCCAGTCCAGGGGTGGACGATGACGAAAAGGCGGCAGGTACCAGGTGGAGGACCACAGTTTCCAGTGACAGCTGCTGTGTTCCCATTCCCCCAGAAACGGTCAGAACCTGAATCTGAACCTGGAGACAGCAGCTCCATGAGAACCTCTCAGATGTCTCTGAACACAGCTCCTCTCCTGAGCTGCTCCTCCAGACGTGTCCATCTAGAAGCTGATCTCAAAGTGTGATGGAAACACTTTGTTCACATCTCCAGGTCACGTGACCTGACGTAGGGGTCACATGACCAGTTCCCTTCAGACCAGATGGACAGAGGAGGAGACTCAACTGTTTCTACATCTGATTCAAAGATCTAAGAGAACTATGTTCTGGACGTCCATCTTCCTCAGAGTGGAGGACCAGGACCACATGGTACCAGGGTTATTATGGGATGGAGCAGGACCACATGGTACCAGGGTTATCATGGGATGGAGCAGGACCTCATGGTACCAGGGTTATTATGGGATGGAGCAGGACCACATGGTACCAGGGTTATTATGGGATGGAGCAGGACCACATGGTACCAGGGTTATTATGGGATGGAGCAGGACCACATGGTACCAGGGTTATTATGGGATGGAGCAGGACCACATGGTACCAGGGTTATTATGGGATGGAGCAGGAACACTCTTTACCTGGAGTGGAAACACCTGCAAGCAGCAGCTGGACTTAAAAAATCTACACTTGAACATTTGTGAATTGAAACGCAGCCAGTGAGACATGGAGACGTCTGCAGGTGTGAGCGTGAGGATAATTAGTGTCTCGCTAACGTCAGAACATGAAACTAACAAACATGTCATCAGTGGATGAGGGAGCAGAGCGCACAGCGAGCTAACGCGGATCTGCTGGAAAGTATTTCAACACCTCGGGCGATTGGAAAACCCCAGCGTTAATAAAAATATCTGGCGTGGACCTCGGCGGAGGAAAATGTTCCTCCTGTGTGAGTGTGTGAACACGCGTGTCGCCGGAGGACGTCCGACACGCTTCACAACACGCTGGCGAAGCTCCAGACCGGAGCCGCCTCCACCCTCACCCTGCTGAAGGTCCAGGAAATACTCAGAAAGTAAACACAATAGAACAAACTAGAAAATAAGCAGCACAAGAGACGAGTGGAAGGAGGACAGGACATAGAACACACTACATAGAACATAGCATACATAGAACTAGAGCTGCAGAACCAAGACGGTTTGTGTGATTCTACTGAGCTTCCTGAAGGAACCCTCTCTCCAGCATCTTCTCCCTCCTCCTTCCTCTCCTCTCTGCTTTGGTTCCTCCTGAGAATCGACCCTCCAGGTTATGAAGTTAGTACAGAAACGGAGCGTTTCTCCTCTGTAGCACCAACAGGAAGTGGCTGAAACAGAAAACCCTGTCGACCTCCTCTCCGCTGGGTCACTGTCTCTCTGCAGGTCAGGAAGGACGCACCAGAACTACATAACAACGTGTTGTTTACCTATGTGAATCTCAAAGACTGGCGAGATGGAATGTTCCTGGTTCCTCTGACACATGATGGTACTCTCGATACTGACTGATGGGATGTCAGAGAGAGAGAGAGACAGAGACAGACAGAGAGAGAGAGAGAGAGAATGAAAGACAGAGATGGACAGGTAGAAGGAGAGGTAGAGAAAGAAAGTGAGCTAATGAACAAGAAAGACAGATAGAGAGAAAAGAGAGAGGGAGAGAGAAAGAATGGGAGAGACAGAGAGACGGCATCATTCTATCCATCCATCGTTTTCTTCCCCGTTAACGTGACTGAGAAATCGTTTGATACTGAAACATAAATCTAATAACACAGTTCATGAAGCAGCCCATACGGTGTCCATTCAACCTGTGTGTGTGTGTGTGTGTGTGTGTGTGTGCATGAAACACGCTTATATCACACACAGTGCTGGTGCCTGATTGACAGTTCCTGGCCCCGCCCCCTGATGACTCTCAGCCTGGATCGGGGTCAGACTCGCGACGTCTGACACTTCTCTGTGGATAATTTTAACTTTAGACGATAAAGAATCGCTTCGGTCCAAGTGTGTGTGACAGGCTCTCGAGCAGAGTTCTAAATCTCTGAGTAAAACTATCTGGGCTCCAGGAAGCCAAACTCTCTGGTCTGGAACACTCTTTTTTTCCACCCTGCTAAAAGCTTTTTTCTGGTGGATCATTTGGACCGAGGACGTCTCCTCTCGGGGTTTAACGGGGTAACAAAACAGCCGAGCTTTGTCGTCCCGCTCACACACATTTTTCCATGTTGACGCAGCGTAAAGTTCAGGATTTATGTGGAGGAGTGGGAGCGAGCAGGTTTGGAGGGACGGCTCCACGTCCGTCCATGCAGGGAACGAGCTGACGTCAGGCGGCTCTGGGGACGCTGCGAGAACCTCTGGTCATGAGCCTCACATTACATCAGGAGCTGTAATGAGTTTGATCTAAAGGGACAAGAATGAGGCTGGCGCTGGTGGATCCAACAGCAGCAGCAGGTAAACTGTGTTCGCGAGGCGGAGGTCAGCGAGCAGAGGAGCTCCGTCCAGCTCTGCACCTCCACCTTCCACAGCCAAGCTGTAAGCAGCCAGGCTGTGGCCCGAACTGTGACTTTCATCCTAAGCAAAAAAGACATGATTCACATTTTATGTGGAATTGTGCGTCTCTAATCTGAACCAATGTGAGTGAGTGTATATTTAGGAATGTCTTTAAAAAGCAAAGACAGAAATAACCCCCCCAGGAATGAAGGCTGAGACCAGGACTTCATGGTGTCAGAGCTCCATCTCCAGCAGAGCGCTGGAGTTCAGGAGCAGCAGACGTTGAAGTGAAAACTCACATTTCATTGAAAGTTTAGCACGTTTTCCAGTCTGCATTCCTGCAGCAGTCAGTCCTCTGCCCGGGCGTGTGCAGCCTGTGGAGCTCAGACCTGGGTGCTGCTCGGCATGCTGCAGCCTTCACATGCAGCTCACATGTTCACAGTGAGTCATCAAGCAGAAATTCCTCCGAGAACATAACTCCATCAGACCTGGCGCCCGGCTGCATGTGCCACCTCCGAGTACTGTCGCAGAGCTCCCTGGAAAATCAAGCCTTCCAGCTTTCCATCCGTGAGGTTTCTGACAGGCTGCTCTGGCTCTCCCCCGGGTCAGAGTGGGCAGCTGATGGATGCCTGCAGAGACCTTCCAGACATCACAAATCAACCTAAAGCTCTCGTAAAATACACTCAGCCTCATCCCGAGCACATTTGTACACGTTTCAGAGTAACCTCGGGTTTAATCTGCGCAGCTAGCTCATGTCGGCCACATGATGGACTGCGTCGAAAGGGAAGAGTTATTTCTTCAGATCTGGTTAAAAATGAAAAACTTTTATGGTTATGATGAACATGTGCAGCAGCCTTCAGTGCCAGTCCTGCTGGGAGCTGCGGTCCAGAGCAGCGTCCTCTCCGTGTGAAGCGGAGGAGCAGAACCAGCACCTCCCTGTCTGTGGAGGCTGCAGCGGGTGACGGCTGCCTCACTCCTGCCGTCCTTTGCTGAATAAATCAGCTCAAAGCGCCATGAGCAGGACGATCTTCACGCTGCCGCCAGCTCGGTTAGAAAGACGTTCATCCCCCGAGCCAGGACTGGACCGGAGCAGCAGCAATGTTAATGTTAGAACTGTTACATTATTGGACATGAATGTTTGATTATTCTAATTGTTTTCAAAGTTAATTTCTTATTTTCTTTCTTTTTTTCATTTTATTATTGAACTTTACACTATAATCTTAAATCACTTCACATCTTATTCCAAGTGTTCTCAAGTGTGGCTAAACTCAGGTTTAGCGTAGACACAGTGAAACATGGAAACATGTTACTCCGTAGCAGCGTGTTAGCGTGTTAGCGGTTAGCATGTTAGCGGTTAGCATTAACAGCTTGGCTCCTCTGCACTTCATCCAGGGACAGGCTGCTCTACTACGAAGGTTCTTATCCTGAGATTTCTCTGTGATCTCCTTTACGACAAACAGCAGCACTCGCTGCATCCCCCCCCCCCCCCCCCCCCACACACACACACACACACATACACACACACACACACACACACACACACACACACACACACACACACACACACACACTAACCCCCCTCCTTTAACATCGACACATCATCTAAATGAGATTTACCTGATCCGCTCTTGGATCTCATGTGGACTCAGCTAAGCTCTGCAGTATTTCTCAGATCTGCACTGATGGAGAAAAAACATATGCAAGATTTTTTTTCTTTTCTTTTTTCTGTGGGTTTTATGGAGGAGGAGGAGGAGGAGGAGGAGGAGGAGGAGAGTGATCCCGCCACATGTGCTTTTGAAATTAGTGACGTGGCTCCAGCGGTCAGGGAGCTCACTCAGCACAACGACGACACGCTCGTTTCTCATTCTAAAGGAAAAAGAAGAAGAAAGAGTAGAGAGAGAGTCTGAGCAGCAGCAGGATGCAGGATGCAGCAGCAGGATGCAGGATGCAGCAGCTCCTCTCAGATCACCAGACGAGCGTCTGAGGAGGAGGAGGAGGAGGAGGAGGAGGAGGAGGTCTGATTCCCTCCATCTCACATGTCTGGTTCCGTCTCCACATTCGTGCTCATTGATGAATAAACTCATTGATGGATTCCACATCCACTCATCTCAGTAATTTACTGTACGCAGCCAGCAGAGCTTTAAAGTGTCACTGCGGCAGAGTGAAGTTTTCTGTATTTTGGACCATAAATACGTGACTGTGTGAGGTGGACTGCAGACCTGGCCAGGTGTTCCTGTCTTCAGCCTCTCACAGATGGACACTCACTCCAGCAGAGCCCTGAGACTTTGGTGGGCTCACCATGGGGAGGATGGATGGATGGAGAGCTGGTCTCTGGAGCCCCTGGTGGCCGCCTGGGGAGCTGCAGGCTCTGAGCCGCTCATTAAAAGGTAGATGTAGCGCCTGCAGCTCTCCTGGACTGGCAGCTTTAAACACCTCAGTCTGTTTTATGGTTTTTACCAAATAATTTACCACGTAGAAGTGAATAACAACACGAAACACCTGATCACATGTGTGTCTGCTTGTCTTGTTGATTATAAATTATGTTTTAACCTCCATAACTTATTTTCTATTTTAATGTTCCATTGTTTCCAGTGTGTTTGCCTGCGCCATGTCTGACTGTGGCGCTACACTCATGCGCTCTCCTCTTCTCCTCCTCTCCAGCTTCCTTCGTTTTGGTTTTGGCAGCAGAGTTGGAGCAGATGTTTCCCACAGAATGAACCGGTTTGGTTTACGGCTCCATGCAGACATTAAAGCGATGCCCATCAGACTCTGTTGTGCTTTGATTTCTAATTAGCAGCCTTTGAGATGTGGAGATGGGGGTGAGAAATGTGGGAGCAGGGTCCAGGTTCCTCCTGCACAGCTGGTAGAGGTCCACTGGTCACCTTCACTTGGAGGAGCAGATGTTTTAGACGACTCAATGTGACTTTCTGTGACTTGAGCTGAGCGAATGTTCTCCATGGAGCTGCTGCTGGATCCAGACTGACCATCCTGAAGCTCTTTGATAAGATCAGGAGACCTCAGTCATGTTTCTGATGGATCCACTGGGATGTGGTGGAGAGATGAAGCTCTGGAGATGCTGGAGTCCATTCTGAACAACCAGGACCATCTACTCCATAACACCTGGACAGAGCAGAACATGGAGGATGATGAGGATCCTCTGGACCTGCAGCCATCAGGCTGATGATGGGAGAGCAGCTGCAGACACATGTTCCTGTGTTTGGGTTCCAGCTGGGAGGTTCTCAACCACCTTCTTCTTGATGTGGATATGTTAGGCTCTCTCACAGTCAGAGCCTTTGATTTTCTCACATTCCTGCCTCATTTTCTCTCCAGTCCTCCCACCTTGCATCATTTCCTCCTCGCCCTCTCCTCGGTCTCCAGCTGATCTGACAGCCTGGTCTGGTTCCTGCAGCTCTTCAGCTGGAGGTAGAGCACGGTGGATCACTGAGGAGCTCTGGAGCCGCTCTCTCCTCTTCCTCGGCTCGGCCTCTTAAAAGCATAAACAACAACAGAGCATGTGTTGGCTTATTGATTCCATTTGTGGAAGGCGCTGTTTCAATTATGGGTTTTAAAAGGTCGCACATAGCCAATGAAAGCTAATTGGTCCTCCAGCGTGTTTGTTTGAAACGAGGAACACATTTCTGCAGAGATCTCATGCGTTTGTTTGGAGGAACAGCCGTTGCCTGAGGTTCATCACCGGGCTGAGCCTCAGTCCTCGCTCACTGCAGCGAGATGATAGATTTCCGTCCCTGGCAGCGAGCGGCTGTCTGGCGCCTCAGAGGCTTCCTCACCTGGAAGAACAGAATTAAAGCAGCGTGGAGAAGATCGCCTGACGTAGCCGACACCACCGCTGATCAGACTGCAGGTTACGCAACCACAGCACGGGTTCTGTCGCTCTTACTTCAGAGGAACCTGATGTTTTATGAAGGACACTTGTGAACTGCCTCCTCATTGATGTAACTACATGAAAAGTGCGTCCCGTCTGTCTGCGCTGCTGGTATTATCCCGGCTGTAAATCACCTCCCAGTCTGCCATCTGATAGCCAAACAGAGGCTGCGTGACCTCTGACCTCGTCTCCTGCACAGGTTCTGCTTTGACCCCTCTGAAGAGCTCCTCTCTGGACTGCACGTTACTCTGGGTTTGTATTATCATGTAAAGCAGTGAGTTAAACAGTGACTGATGGTAGTGCTGTGACAGACCTGCAGTATAAAACTAAAACTATCTACTGCGGTTGATCAAGCTTTAAAACCTAAGAGTCATTTGTGTTTTAGGACATAGAGCTTCTCATTCCAGCAGCAGATCTACAGCCACAGTGCTGCTGTGGTGGACTGCAGACCTGGCCAGGTGTTCCTGTCTTCAGCCTCTCACAGATGGACACTCACTCCAGCAGAGCCCTGAGACTTTGGTGGGCTCACCATGGGGAGGATGGATGGATGGAGAGCTGGTCTCTGGAGCCCCTGGTGGCCGCCAGAGGAACTGCAGGCTTACTACTGGTCTACCAAATCATAGGTGGATAGATAGTGTGGAGGAAAATAGGTATAGATATAGATAAATAGATAGAGAGAGAGAGAGAGAGAGAGAGAGAGAGAGATAGATAGATAGATAGATAGATAGATAGATAGATAGATAGATAGAGAGAGAGATAGAGATAGATAGATAGATAGATAGATAGATAGATAGATAGATAGATAGATAGACAGACAGACAGACAGACAGACAGACAGACAGACAGACAGACAGACAGATAGACAGATAGATAGATAGATAGATAGATAGATAGATAGATAGATAGATAGATAGATAGATAGATAGATAGATAGATAGATAGATAGATAGATAGATAGATAGATAGATAGATAGATAGATAGATAGATAGACAGATAGACAGATAGATGGACCCTTCCTGCCTGGAGCTCTGGATGCTGAGGCTGCTGCAGACTGGGCTGAGCTCGTGCTGATGAATGGAAGCGTTTATCTTTTAATGCTGGTTCTGGGAAGCGGTAGCTGATATTGTGTCAACCTGGAAAAATCCAGCGTTTGCTGTTTAACGCGTTGCTCTGATTCCCTGGGTGGAGGCCATCGACAGCTTCAACTCCTTTTACTTCTCTGCGTTTCCTCATTAGATGACAGTGAGGCGGGCGCTGTGCTCGTCAGGAGTTTTGCGCGATTCACTTTTTCCATGCGTGTGCATTTGTTTTCACACTCACATGGATGCCGGTGACACGTGACTGAGCACAAACATCGCAGCCTGCTTCTCATTACTCTAATGGCTGATTTAGTGAGTCTGTGGCAGCTGCCTGCATATAAAACCGCGCTGGGCTCAGGCGGAATATAAACGCCAGCTCTTCCGCTAATGGGGGTCTGGCTCGGCCCGCGCTCTCCTGCCGTCTCCGTCGTCTGGCAGCGGACGCGGCTCTGACGAGGACGAGAGGATCTGAAGTAACGTCATAAACACGGGATCTGAAGCGAGCGTCCTGCGACCATCAGCAGCCGTCTCATCTCCGTCTCAACGCTGAAGAGCGTCATGGACAGGCACGGAGACATGCCCCCGCCGGACAGCTCCCCCCCCGCTCTGTCTTCAGCTCCTGCTCACAGGAAAGCACCTGTCCTCGCTACAGACCCCAAATAAAACTATTTCACTTCACATCTTTATGCCAGACCTGCTGTGCATGAAGGAGCAGCCTGTAACAACAAACTGCAGCAAAAGTGTCAAATATTACATACATACAGGATACAGTAGTTTTTACTGGGAAGAAGTTTCTCAAGTACACAGAAAGTAGTTCTGAATGTACTTTGGTGAAGTTTGTCTCCTTTGTACTGTGACAGTTGTAGAATTGATAAATGTGAGTAAAAGGAAAAATGAAACCACAAAGCTTCTTCCTCAACTCTTCACACATTATTTTTCAGCTCATAGTGATTTTTATTGCACGTCTACATATGTGTATCATAATCACCCTGCCTGCCTCAATCAGGGAAATGTCATAGATAGATAGATAGATAGATAGATAGATAGATAGATAGATAGATAGATAGATAGATAGATAGATAGATAGATAGATAGATAGATAGATAGATAGATAGATAGATAGATAGATAGATAGATAGATAGATAGATAGATAGATAGATAGATAGATAGATAGATAGATAGATAGATAGATAGATAGATAGATGGCCCTGACAGATCAGCTGCTCTGGGACAGACATCTGACCAGGTGTTTTGTCTGTGCTCACCCTTCAAAAATGTTTGGATCAACTCTTTGTAGAAAGAGAGAGAGAGGAAGAGCGTGGCTGTTTTTGTGCTGTTGGAGGGAAAGGGAGGAGGGAGTGATTACAAGTGTTAAAGAGAAGACAGAGAGGGCGTGCTGCTGTCTGTGTCTGGGCTGATCACAGGAAATAGAGACGTAGAAGCTGGATGAGACGGAGACGAGCAGATGGACAGACAGCCCCTCACCTCCGAGCAGCGCTCTGCTCATTGTTTGACTCCCTCTTGCACTGGACTGTAAAATTGCAAATTTGCAAACTGCAAACACGTGTTAATGGTTCCATCGCTCAGCGGTGGACGTGTGTGTGGCCGGCCTCCAGCTGACGGAGGCACCTCCCCTCTCTGCTGCACCTCCTCCTCTCTCTGCTGCACCTCCTCCCCTCTCTGCTGCACCTCCTCCCCTCTCTGCTGCACCTCCTCCCCTGTCTGCTGCACCACCTCCCCTCTCTGCTGCACCTCCTCCCTTCTCTGCTGCACCACCTCCCCTCTCTGCTGCACCTCCTCCCCTGTCTGCTGCACCACCTCCCCTCTCTGCTGCACCTCCTCCCCTCTCTGCTGCACCTCCTCCCCTCTCTGCTGCACCACCTCCCCTCTCTGCTGCACCACCTCCCCTTTCTGCTGCACCTCCTCCCCTCCCCGCTGCACCTCCTCCCCTCTCTGCTGCACCACCTCCCCTTTCTGCTGCACCTCCTCCCCTCCCCGCTGCACCTCCTCCCCTCTCTGCTGCACCTCCTCCCCTCTCTGCTGCACCTCCTACCCTGTCTGCTGCACCACCTCCCCTCTCTGCTGCACCTCCTCCCCTCTCCGCTGCACCTCCTCCCCTCCCCGCTGCACCTCCTCCTCTCTCCACTGCACCTCCTCCCCTCTCTGAGCCAGGCCGTCCCCTCTGAATGCTTCACCTCTGACTTCTTCATACCGTCCTCGGAGCCAAGAGGAAAACAATGCAGCCACGTGCATGTGCAATAGTTTTGCCCTGGCTGGGTGTTAGTTATCATGTCCTGTCTGTTCTGCTACATCATGCTGCAGAACATGCTCTTTGCTATGCAAATGCTGCTAAACAGTCAGTGCCCTGTGCTGGTTTTGTAGTTATATTAGGCTTGAACTCAGCACTGTGTTGTAGAGGCTGTACATGACACCACTGTGACACCATGTTCTGGCCATGGAGTCTGACCTCTGACCTCTGACCTCTGACTCTAACCTCCGACCTCTGGCTCAGCCAGGTGAGGTGTAACAGGATGGAGCACACCTGGGAAGGGGGCGGAGCCAACGAGTCGCAGTAACCCTGACTCCAGGGCGCCACCTAGAGGCCGCTGCTCCACTCACTGCTCGAACAGTGGGAAATCACTACGATGTTGCAGTTTGTGTTAACTTTTACTGAATGTTCCTGAGTCACTCTGCAGTTTACAGTGAGTTCCTGAGTTTCCTGAGGAGAACATGGAGACGTTTGCCAAGGTTCAGGGAAAGCATCTGATTCATGTTTGGATTTGTTTCCCCTGCGGAACGGCAGCCTTGACACATTTCTTCACAATAAGCAAAAACTTTGGCAGCGGATGAAAAGCTGAGGAATTATCCGAGTGAGAAGGATTCATCGTCAGGATCTCTGAGAGGTAACAGCTGAGTCGTGTTCACAGAGGGATGAACACATGAAGACCAGGACCAGGAGGAGCAGACGTGTTGATACGTACTGACTCATCAACATCTGATGTTCTCAGCATCAGAGGACGAGTCTGAGCTCGCCCCGGACAGTACAGACTGTGCCCCGCCATTCTTTTTTAATTACTTGTTTATTTATGCATTAATTCCTCAGTATTGGTGCTAGTTTGAAAACAAGAGTATAAAACTTGGCACCTCTCAGAGCCAGGCCGGACTTTAACCTGAGAGAAGCTGCTTCTATTGTCCACAGCATTTCAGTATCTGAGGTCAAAGTATCTGAACTGTGAACTATCTGAGCTCCTCAGAGCAGAGAGCGAGTGCTTTCGCCACCTCTTCGCTGGGCTTATCTTCTGTTCAGGGTTTTCTGCCTGTTTGTTTGTCTTTGTGTGACATTTTTAAACTAAACGAAAGTCAAACATGTGAAGTTAGGTCATTAATAGTGACCTGCCCACAGATAGCAGCAGCTCTGAGCTCTGAGCCTTCGATCCGTGACCTCCTCTCTCTGTTTCTGCTGTGAAACCCGAGCTCGACTTCTTCCTCCGACTCTGAACAATGTGTAAGCGTAGTGGAAAGAAGGCGTATGGTGTGTTCGGGGCTCCTCTGAATCATTAACCCCAGACCGAGGGAGCTCGTAAGCATCGGGAGGCGCACCAGGCAGACTTTCCATGAGTGCGTCCGCGATGAGCACTTCCTGTCGGATCTGAGGCGCTGGCTGCCAGGACGGGCGCCTGACGTCGCAGCTGGTCCGGGGCCAGCGCCGAGGTCTTTCCGACTGAGGTTTTCCTGGATGTTATCGCTGTAGCGTCTCCTCGGCCGGTCGCAGGCAGAGAAGTGTTAATGTGATGCAACCGTGGCCCACATGGAAGGAAAATGTGTTTGGAGAGTTCAGCCTCTGACCACAGGAGGAAAATCTGGCTCCGCTCTGCACTGTAAACTGTGTTCCTGCAGTTTTCCCCTCGTTCAGAGCAGAACGCAGCAGCCGCCACGGCTCGGACGCCACTGGACCGCAGAGCGCTCTGCTAGAGGTCAGAGGTCAAACCAGAGCCATTCAAGACTCAGAACGTCATTAGAGAGAGTTCAGGAGAGAGACGGAACCATCCGATCCACCGATCGTTCCCATTCAATCCTTATCTCACACACTATAGTATGTGTACACACACACACACACACACACACACACACACACACACACACACACACACACACACACACACACACACACACAAACACACACAGATGGCTCAGGTCACTTCAGAGTCTAAATATGTGTTTTTGGAAAGTTAAACCTAAAGTTCAGCTAAAGTAAATCAAAGCCGAGCTAAAGCTGAAGAGAGGCTTAAGTATGTTTAAAAGCTCAAGTAAAGCTTTAGCTGAAGTAAAGTGAACCCAAAACTAAGTTAGAGCTAATATAAAGCTAAAGCTGAAGAGAGGATTAAAGTGATGGTAAATCTGAGTTAAAGTCAAAGCTAAAGTAAAGCTAAAGCTAAAGTGAGAGTAAAGCTAAATTACAGCTAAAGCTAAAGTAAAGCTAGAGCAGTTGAAGCTATGGTTGAAGATGAAACCACAGTAAAAACTAAACTGTGACTCCATCCTGACAGACTTTACCTAGTAACCATGGTTGACTAAGCCTGAAGTTAGTAACTAACCAACGACCCGTGGCGTCTTCGGCCCCTCGGTCTGGTCATCACATCTGTGTGTGAGCGTCCAACCAGCCGCTGTGATGTCATCACCGAGGGACAGGAACCTGGGGCTGACTGCGGGTCAGTCTGCACAGTGTTTGGCTCCTCCCCCTCCCGCTGGGGGCGGGGCGGCGCTCCCAGACCAGGGTTCTACTTCACTTATTGGACGGCGTTCCGCTCCGACATCATCCTGCCCGGCCGGAGCGTTTGGTGGTTTTGTGAAGTCAGCAGAAATGGGATTCCTGTCAGTTAGACTCAGGATGACGGGACTCTGACCGTCCTGGTGGAAAACATGAAGAAACGGCTGAATTCCTCTGGTCTGCTCACGCTGGCAGCGAGGACGAGAGGAATCTGGAAGTCAAAACTCTGCTGCTCCTGGCCCTGCTGCTGCGGGCGCTCAGAACAGCCACACATACATTCACTGCAGCCTTCTTGTGATCGTGACCAGGATAACTGTGGAATGGAGATCTTCAGTGTCAGAGGAATAGAAGCTGAGGGTGGAGGGAGGGCGGAGCGGCCCGGCCTGTCCTAGGAAACGTTTTGTTACACAGACATGAGCAAACATACCAACACGTGTGCAGCACCAATAAAAGGAAGGACGCGACGTTTTCCTCCATGAGACCAAGAGCACAGCAGAGAGAGAGCACAGGCAGGCTGCAGAGAAGCCTGGAGCAGGGAGTCCGTGTGCTCCAGGAGGCTTTACACCTGAAACAAACTGAGCCCTGCAGGTGGACACAGCCGACCACACCTGAGCCTCACACTTGCACGTCATGGTCGTCTTTAGTTTGTTTTACCTGCCTTATCTCACTCTCTCATGTGCGTGCAGACCATAGCAGCTCAGGCTGGGTGTCGGGCTGTCGGACTGTTCTTGCTCTTGCTTTCTGTGGTGTGTGCAGCCCCCAACTGGCCGCACCAACAACGCGTTAACGCTCAGACTGAGTTGAGCTTCTCCTGCTGAAACACTCGTCTGTTTTCTTTTCCTTCTCTGTCTTCGTCTCTCAGATGCTGAGGGCTTTGACCTCAGGAGCTTTATGAGCGCTGGTCTTTGGAGTGCAGCCTGTGAACCAGCAGCTCGGTTTACACACAGCATCAGCCTGTTTCCATATTAGCAGTATCGTTGTTCCTGAGTGTACATTCAAGTCATGACAGGGTGGGGGGGGGGGGGGGGGGGGGGGGGTGAGAGAGGAGGAGAGGAGGAGGAGGAGATTATCACATTTTAATCTGCAGCTGCAGTGACATTTCTGATTGTTTCTGTTGTTGGATGTTGCTGTGTGGATGCCAGGAGGAGTCAATGTGAGCCCCCATCCCCCCTCCTCTCCTTTCCTCTCCACTCCCCTTCTCCTCTCCTCCTTACCTCTCCTCCTCTCTCCTCCTCCCCTCCTCTCTATGCTCCTCTCCCTTTCTCCCCTCCTCTCTCCTCCTCCCCTCCTCCCTCCTCTCCTCCTCTCTCCTCCCCTCATCTTTCTCCTCCCTTCCTGTCCTCTCCTCTCCTCCTCCCCTCCTCTCCTCCTCCTCTCTCCTCCTCTCCCCTCCTCTCCTCCTCTCCTCCTCTCTCCTCCTCTTTCCTCCTCCTCCCTCCTGTCCTCTCCTCCCCTCCTCTCCTCTCCTCCTCTCTCCTCCTCCTCCCCTCCTCTCCTCTCCTCCTCTCTCCTCCTCCTCCCCTCCTCTCTATGCTCCTCTCCTCTCTCCCCTGCTCTCTCCTCCTACCCTCCTCCCTCCTCTCCTCCCCTCATCTTTCCTCCTCCCTTCCTGTCCTCTCCTCTCCTCTCTCCTCCTCTCCCCCTCCTCTCTCCTCTCCTCCTCTCTCCTCCTCTTTCCTCCTCCCCTCCTGTCCTCTCCTCCCCTCCTCTCCTCTCCTCCTCTCTCCTCCTCCTCCCCTCCTCTCTATGCTCCTCTCCTTCTCTCCCCTCCTCTCTCCTCCTCCCATCCTCTCCTCCCCTTCTCCTCCCCTCCTCCTCCCCTCCTCCCCCTCCTCCTCTCCTGGTTCCATACTCCCCTCATTAGGGAGCAGTGGTTCCAGCTCCATCTGCCTCCCATTAGCGGTGCCTCATCTTACGCAGCGCATGTGAAAGCCTCTATAAAAAGTTTCCCGTTGTTTCCTCGTGTCATGGAAAGTTGTCGTCGGGACACTTTCACAGCAGCTCCACTTATTTATTTATTTATGTTTTACCCGGAGCGAGGCTGACACCCACCGGAGGAGCAGGGAACTGCAGCTCTGGTCGTGCTTTGTTTCATCTGAAGCAGTTTGATACTTTTGTAAATCTGATTCTGAAACAACTTCACATTTCCCTCCTTCTAACTTTTTGCTATAACACTGAAAACTTTGTGATATTGTTATAACATCTCAGAATGTAGTCATGCACTTAGATGATGATACATGAAATCTTGAATTTATGGTTGATCTGCTCATTTTATTAATGCTTTATTTTATTTACCAAAACACTGTCAAACTGTGTTTGACCGTACAAGCTGAACACTGACTAACAAGTGATATTAATGCTGCACTTCTCGAGCGTTGACCCATGAAGAGACAGAACCAAGTGTTTGCAGAAATGTGATGTAGTTTCTGAGGTTCTGGATCTATCAGCACTAACGCATACATACAGTAGGCTGGCGTTGTGTTTCAACGTGTTCTTACAAACCTGACAAATGTTCAGATGACTTCTGTCAGAGGCATTCACAGCCTCCTCACCCGCTTGAATCAGCCGTCGGGAAGAGATGAGGTCTTCCACTTTTCCTGGACCAGAGTTTGGCTGTGTTGCTCTGGTCCAGCAGAGGCAGGCGTCCTGCTGCGGCCTTGGCGGCTGATTGGGCCCAGATGTTTGCAGCTGTGCGTCTACGATGACTCAGCTCCTCAGTCTTGCAGACCTGGGGCTGGGCCGGAGCTCTCTGTATAGAAATACTGACACATGACTCCCACAGCGCTCCCAGCAGGAGCCAGACTGCAGAGCTGTACCTTCCTGGTCAGGCTGCACTTGTTGGATGTGGTTTCCTCCTGGACGGTGGCGACAACATCCATCCATCCATCCATCCATCCATCCATCCATCCATCCATCCATCCATCCAGCCATCCATCCAGCCATCCATCCAGCCATCCATCCAGCCATCCATCCATCCATCCATCCATCCATCCATCCAGCCATCCATCCATCCATCCATCCAGCCATCCATCCAGCCATCCATCCAGCCATCCATCCAGCCATCCATCTCTAACATCCATTTGTATCAGCGAGCCAAGGAGTCCAGGACACAGACAGAAGCTGCGCTGAAATATGATTGGTACAAGACCTTTCCAAAACACAGGAAATGTGAAATGTGTAAACTCTTATTATCATAAATAAACCTGGAGGTGAAGCAGCTCCATGTCAACCTGTCAGATGTCTCTGGAACAGAGCTCCTCTCCTCAGCTGGTTCTCCAGACTGATCCAAAGATCTAAGAAAACTATGTTCTGGACGTCCATCTTCCTCAGAGTGGAGGACCAGGACCACATGGTACCAGGGTTATTATGGGATGGAGCAGGACCACATGGTACCAGGGTTATTATGGGATGGAGCAGGACCACATGGTACCAGGGTTATTATGGGATGGAGCAGGACCACATGGTACCAGGGTTATTATGGGATGGAGCAGGACCACATGGTACCAGGGTTATTATGGGATGGACCAGGACCACATGGTACCAGGGTTATTATGGGATGGAGCAGGACCACATGGTACCAGGGTTATTATGGGATGGAGCAGGACCACACTCTACCTGGAGCTAATGGAGACACCTGCAGCAGCAGCTGGATTTTATCAACATCTAGAAACATCACTTTTAACAGCCGTGCTTCCATCAGCTGTTCATGATGCTGATCTAGTGTGTTCCAGTACCTTAACAGGTCTTTATGGGACATCGTCATAATCCTGTAACTGTGGACAGGAACAGACGGAGAGCTGCAGTCGCTCAGCACCATGAGGCAGAAGCTTCACAGAGACAGAGAAACAAAGCCTCAACGCCTCAAAGACCAGCACTGAATCCACACAAAATGTGTATGAAACAGCAGCAGCTGGGCCTGAAGTCCTTGTGTGGGATCCTTCAAGCAGATGATGAATCCTGGATGTGTGAGGCTGTGTGGTGTGTGCGTGATGTCCACACACATGGTGGACAGAGGAATTCAGTGTTCAGCTCCGCCTGACCCTGGTTCATCAACACGTTCCATCTGGTTTGATGAGATGTTTGGTGACCACATGTACCACCAAAAGAATGTGTCCATTTACTGTATTAAGTGTGTGTGTGTGTGTGTGTGTGTGTGTGTGTGTGTGTGTGTGTGTGTGTGTGTGAGAACAGCTGCGAGGCTGCCACCAGGTTCCACCACAGCTGCTTCCTCGACCTGGGGTCACGACCCCCTCCACCTGGGATCACGTGCTCTCACCTGAGAAACGTTCCTCACAGAGAGGCAGAGAGGACCGGAGCCCCAGGGGCCCCGGGGGCCCCGGAAGCTTTACATAGAAGCTGTGAACTCTGCTTCCATCCAAAATGCTTTTCAGCTCAACTGCACTCACATTTCTGTGTTATTGCATCATGGACATTATTATTTTTTATTACCAGCCAATAACATATTATTTTATTACATTACTGGCAAAAGTTATGAGCTTTATCACATTTAAAACAGCCAAAACTGTAATAATATCACATTATTACATGTTGGGTCTCCACAGTTGTCTCTCTCCCTCTCTCTCTTTTAGAATCCGATCCATGTAAACTGTATTTTCTGGACTTCCTGGTCTTGGTTCTCAGCTCTTCATAGAAACGTTGTTACTAGAGCAGTCAGCGCTGTATTTACATCAGCGGCTCTATGAATCGTCTGCATTGTTCTGCACGTAAACAAAACGCTACTTTTATGAGATGGTAATCACTGCGAGGCGGCCGGAGCAGATGCTGAGCGTTTGTCTTGCATGACACGTTGATGGAAACACGTCTCGCTGCATGTATGGTGGTCACGTGTTGATGACGAACTGGAGGAAACATGAAGCTGCAGCGATGGCATGAATACATCTCCACTCTACTTCAGTAACAGCTGATTCTGTGGATGAGGTAGAAATGGCACGGTGAGCTGAAATTTCACTGGATTACCAAATAAAACAACAACAACTAGGCACTAAAAGAAGATAAAAGAGGAGCTGCTGTGTTGTTCTTTTTTTCGCCCCCTGGTGGTGAGGCGGCAGACTGCAACAACACCTCCAACTCTACAGTCCGTCTCAGGATGGTTTTAACATTTTAATTTGTGCCTATAAATCATTTAAGGCCTGGCTCCTTCCAGGACTGCTGAGAAGCTGCTTCCAGCTGAGCCTGGAGGAAGACTGGAGTGTTGCTGGCTAAACTGTCTCCACCACTTCCTGTTTCATAAGGACATCTGATTTGGTTTGAAACCAAGTATATGAAGAATTGAGAATTTGTGGTGATTTACAGTGTCTGTGTGTGTGTGTGTGTGTGTGTGTGTGTGTGTGTGTGTGTGTGTGTGTGTGTACGTGTGTGTGTGTGTGTGTGTGTGTATGTGTGTACATTTTCTTCAGCCTGATGAGTTGCTTCATGTTCACAGGCTCCAGGCTGCTCTAGGTGCAGAGCAGGCTGATGAAGAGCAGGCTGATGAAGAGCAGGCTGATGAAGAGCAGGCTGATGAGGAGCAGGCTGATGAGGAGCAGGCTGATGAAGAGCAGGCTGATGAGGAGCAGGCTGATGAAGAAGAGGCTGATGAAGAGCAGGCTGATGAAGAGCAGGCTGATGAAGAGCAGGCTGATGAAGAGCAGGGCGGGGCTAAAGAGGCATCGCTGTGACATCACCTCAGCGCTGCTGCTGAACATGTCGTCATGAACACAGTGACTGAGGTCACAGAACCAGCTGGACGACAAGCTGCTGCGCCACTCTGAGCCGTACACCCACACTGACCGAGGGCAGAGGGCAGAGGTCAGAGGTCAGAGGGGGGAGGGTGGTGGGTAGAGGGTAGAGGGGCGAGGGCAGAGGGCAGAGGTCAGAGGGTGGAGGGTGGAGGGTGGAGCGTGGAAGGCAGAGGTCAGAGGGCAGAGGTCAGAGGGTGGAGGGCAGAGGGTGGAGGGTAGAGGTCAGAGGTCAGAGGGTGGAGAGTGGAGAGCAGAGGCCAAAGGTCATAGTATAGAGGTCAGATGTCAGAGGGTAGAGGTCAGAGGGCAGGTGGTAGCAGTCAGAGGGTAGCGGTCAGAGGGTCGAGGTCAGAGGGTAGAGGGTAGAGTTCACTTTGCGTCGAGTTCTCCAAGTATTTAAGGACATGAACTAGTTTTCTTCATCTACTCACAGAACGTTTTCTCTCTTACTTGGTTCATAATAATCATACAGGACGACGCTCGCCTCCTGCAGTCGCCCCACTTCCCATCACCAGAGGAATCTGCTGACACCACTCGTCCACCCTCACCTGCAAAACAGTGTGTGCGTGTGTGTGTGGTGTGTGAGTGTGTGTGTGTGTGTGTGTGTGTGTGAGTGTGACTGTGTGTGTTTGTGTGACTGTAAGTGCGACTGTGTGTGTGTGTGAGATCGACGAGGAAGACGAGGAGGAGAACAAGCAAAGAGGGCGAGGAGGAGAAGGAGTAAGGAGGGTGAGGAGGAGATCAAGGGAGGAGGAGAATGAGCGAGGAGGGCGTGGAGGAGAATGGGGAGGAGACGTATTGTCTGGAACCAGTTTGACCTCAAGCTTCACCCTGACCCAGATACACAGAGGGCGAGGGGGGGGGGGTCAAGTTTCACTGAGGGGCATGTTAAGATGGAAAACTGTTAGAAGGTCAGAAGGGTCTGTTCCTCTGAGACATGTTACATATGAGAGAGGGGATGAAAGGGTTCAGGATCCCTCTGGCTGCTAACAGGAGAGACAGAGGCATCCAAAGGAAGGAGAGGTTGAAGGAATGCAGAACACTTACATGATCGAAACGGAAGAAATTCTCCACAATTGAGTTGACTTTGTATCTTGACTGAGAACAGACTTTAGCGAGGAGTTTTATTGTAACCCACAAAGTCAATGGGTTTTGCTACAGATTGTGATTGTATAAATGTTTGGAGATCCTCCATTAAGAGGAAAAGGACTCAGTAAGAAGGCAATGAAAATACAGAGAGTAAAGAAAACAAATAAGGTCTCATCTGTGAGATCCTGTGAGATGGAGGATTATAAAGGAGGCGATGTGTGTGATGTCGTTCTCGTGCACAGATTTATTGTACCATTTTATATGTCTAGAAAACATACAGAATGCAGATATGTTAAACGCTTATTTTGAAGAAAAAGAAAATGTGAAGAAGGACCCAGAATAGTTGGAGTGAGTCTTCCTCCTGATCTATGTTAACATAGAAGCTATGAGCTCTGGTTCCATCAGAGCTCAGAGTCTGTTCTACTTCCTGTTCGTAGCTATGGATTGTTACACTCTGTTCCTGCTCTGATCTGGCTCCTTTCATGCTGATCTGGCAACCACACACAGGCTGAGCTCTGATTGGCTGTCTCTGCTCCACTCACATGAATAAATCATGAGTACATGACTCTGTGTGACTTTTCTCACCGTGGCCTTGGTGATGTCATTGCGTGACCCCGCCCTCCCCGTCGCTCTGTCGACCACCAGGATGCCGTCCAGCGACCCGCAGCGTGACCTCATCACCCGGTGCTCTGGTCATGTGACTCCAGCTCAGGGAAACCTGCCAATCACACGTCACTGCAAACCCCCCGGAACATTCTGGCTAAACTGCTTCAGCCTAAACGCTGATCAAATCCTCTCACTTCACAAGCTGCAGAACAACAAAAAACATTTTCATTTCTCAAAGCCTGAAAATCTGATCTCCATCATCTTAATGGGCCAATTATCAGAGAAAAAGATTCTCTGACTCCACAACCCGCTGAGCTCCGTCTGACTCACTCTGAAGTCATGACTGTGATCCATTTATTCACAACTAGAAGAAAAGAAGAAGAGGAAGAAGGAGGAGGAGGAGGAGAAGTGTATGTTCTGGACAGAGGTGAACCTCAGGGCTGTGCTGCCTTAGATGTTGAGGGAGGAGACCAGGACCTGGTCTGAACCAGTGGAGGAGGAGCATACCTCCTGGTCTGAACCAGTGGAGGAGGAGCATACCTACTGGTCTGAACCAGTGGAGGAGGAGGATACGTACTGGTCTGAACCAGTGGAGGAGGAGGACACGTACTGGTCTGAACCAGTGGAGGAGGAGGACACGTACTGGTCTGAACCAGTGGAGGAGGAGAACACGTACTGGTCTGAACCAGTGGAGGAGGAGGATACGTACTGGTCTGAACCAGTGGAGGAGGAGGACACGTACTGGTCTGAACCAGTGGAGGAGGATACGTACTGGTCTGAACCAGTGGAGGAGGAGGATGCGTACTGGTCTGAACCAGTGGAGGAGGAGGACACGTACTGGTCTGAACCAGTCTAGGAGGAGGATACGTACTGGTCTGAACCAGTGGAGGAGGAGGACACGTACTGGTCTGAACCAGTGGAGGAGGAGGACACGTACTGGTCTGAACCAGTGGAGGAGGAGGATACGTACTGGTCTGAACCAGTGAGGAGGAGGATACGCACTGGTCTGAACCAGTGGTGGAGGAGGATACATACTGGTCTGAACCAGTGGAGGAGGATACGTACTGGTCTGAACCAGTGGAGGAGGAGGACACGTACTGGTCTGAACCAGCTGTAAACTTCTGGAAGATTGTGAGAAGCAGCTGTTGTGTTGCTACAAAGCAGAAGAACACTAGTGGCCACGCTCCTTCTACTGTCCCATGGTCCAGACCAGGAGGAGACCAGGAGGAGGAGCAGGAGGAGAGGAGGAGTCAGATGAGAGGAGGAGCCATATTTGTAGAGAATGTAATACAGTATAAAGTGGGCGTGTCTTCAGGTTTTTCTAGAAGAAAAGTGAACGCCATGACTTGATGACCCGTCCCGTTCCTTATGGGAAATGGATCCAAAGCCACCGTCACTGTTTCTGTTTATATTTTGCCCGGGCGAAAGAAGAAGAAGAAACGAACCACGTAGTGAACCTCAGTCATGGGGAAGTTCCTCTCGATGTGCAGGAGGAGCGGTGACCCGACCTGCAGGAGGAGCAGACTCACTGTGTGTGTGTGTGTGTGTGTGTGTGTGAGTGTGTGTGTGTTTGACTCACCTCTGGGGGTCTAGACGGCTCCTGGATCTGCAGGTAGGAGTCACTCTGCGATGTGTAGCTTCTGTACAGATGGAGTGTGTCATAGCTATCCTGGAAAGATGCCTGGACACAAACACACACACACACACACACACACACACACACACACACACACACACACACACACGTGAGAGTCTAGATCAGTTTATCTCTCTCTCTTCAGTCTTTGCAGCTGATCTGGAAACCCCAGCTGTGTTAACCTCTGTTTGTCTTGTTATAAACAACAACGAGACAACAACAGGACAATAACATCCTCATTCTCTCATATGCAGTGAACGACTTGAACATCTAAGAAGAATGTCAGTCTTCTGTTCCTGCTCCTTCAGAAGATGAATCATGGATCATCCATCCGGTTGATTGGCTGTTTGGCTGCCAATCAACATGAATGATCATGTGACTCTGTGAGATTATACGTCCTTTATGTAGTTTAACATGACTCTACATGACTCCTCGTTCCTGGTCCTCAGTAGCTCCTCAGCTTGTTCTCCTTCACTAGGTGGTAACTGAAGCACTGCTGCAGCTATGGAGCCATGCTCCACATCCAGCCTGATATGATGGAGCCAGAAGCTGAGGAGGAACCAGAGACTGAGGAAGAACCTGAGGAGGAACCAGAGACTGAGGAAGAACCTGAGGAGGAACCAGAGACTGAGGAAGAACCTGAGGAGGAACCAGAGACTGAGGAAGAACCTGAGGAGGAACCAGAGACTGAGGAAGAACCTGAGGAGGAACCAGAGACTGAGGAAAACCTGAGGAGGAACCGGAGACTGAGGAAGAACCTGAGGAGGAACCAAAGACTGAGGAAGAACCTGAGGAGGAACCAAAGACTGAGGAAGAACCTGAGGAGGAACCAGAGACTGAGGAAGAACCTGAAGAGGAACCAGAGACTGAGGAGGGAGGGTCTCACTACAACCTGCTGCAGACTCTCAGTCCTGTCCTTCAGGACCTCACCTGAAGAGAAGCAGCTTCACACATAACGTCCCTGATCAGATTGAACTACTTTAACCTCTTCATGGTCTCGGATCAGTGGATGGACCAGTGTCTTCACATGTTTGATGACTCTTACGTCGATGTTGAGCTCCCAGGTGTCGTTCAGGACCTGGACGGGCAGCGGGACGCGTCCGTCTGCAGGGACATGGAGCTCCATGTCGGTGAGCTGGAAGGCGTCGGAGCCACGAGGCATCATCTCCTCCAGCTTCCAGCTCCAGGTACTGAGCTTCTGCTGTATCACCGTCACCCCCACCTTCTGTTTCCCATCCTCCAGAGACAACGGCTCGTTGTTGTACGTCGATATCTTCAGCTGTGGAACAAAGAAAACGTCAAGCTGGCCGTGGAATTACTGACTCAATGATCATCAAGATATCAACATCAAACAGATGACACTGAAACTCTGATGCTCCTGTGTGGAAAGCATTTAAGAGGAGCACTATGATCTGAACGTCTCAATAAACCTGGAGACAGCAGCTCCATGAGAACCTCTCTGATGTCTCTGAACACAGCTCCTCTCCTGAGCTGCTCCTCCAGACGTGTCCATCTAGAAGCTGATCTCAAAGTGTGATGGAAACACTTTGTTCACATCTCCAGGTCACGTGACCTGACGTAGGGGTCACATGACCAGTTCCCTTCAGACCAGATGGACAGAGGAGGAGACTCAACTGTTTCTACATCTGATTCAAAGATCTAAGAGAACTATGTTCTGGACGTCCATCTTCCTCAGAGTGGAGGACCAGGACCACATGGTACCAGGGTTATTATGGGATGGAGCAGGACCACATGGTACCAGGGTTATTATGGGATGGAGCAGGACCACATGGTACCAGGGTTATTATGGGATGGAGCAGGACCACATGGTACCAGGGTTATTATGGGATGGAGCAGGACCATACTCTACCTGGAGTTCATGGAAACACCCGCAGCTGCAGCTGCACTTCATCCACATTACATAAATGTCAGTCTTAATTAGTGCTCAACTTTTTTTCAGTTAAATAAACCATGTTTGAGATGTTTGATCACTGACTGTGGCGGAGAACATGAGCGATGGCCTCAGGAATCGAGGGAAGTCGTCGAAGGAGACTCTGTACCTGAACTTTGCCAGAGACACCTTTGCTGTGCTGCTGTACGTGAGACCTGAGAGAGAAAACACACAATAACCACGTGATGATGACCAGGAAACTCCAGCTGGAGCCGGTGGAATCAGAGCCAGGAGCAGCCTTTACACTCTGAGAAACATCAGCTCATCAAGGCTCTAGAGTAATTTTTGCCGTTGACCAATCAGATCACACCATTTACCCACCAGGCACAGAAACCCTTCGTCTTTAGCAGTAAAGTAGAGAGTCGTTGGCTAACGTTAAGCTCCATGTGCATGGCGTGCACTGATGAACCAGAGGAGCAGAGAGGAGGAGGCGTGTTCCTCTACCTGTCAGAGCCTCGGTCACCTGAGCACATCTGGATCCCTGGTCCTCATCGGGACGTGGTCTGGAACACCGAACATGAAGTCGGCTGAGCCGTTGATCTGCAGCAGGTTCAGCATCAGGTCAAACACTGTCCTCCTCATCCTCCTCCTCCTCCTCATCCTCCTCCTCCTCCTTCCATCACAGTCAGCCACACACCTCTCTGTTCTCCTCATACGCGTCCTTGACATCATGGAAGTGATGCGTGAATGTGATGTTCACACGTCCCTGAACAGGTTTCCCAAACGTGTACCTGAGAAACACAACACAGGAGTTCTGAGGAGCATTCAGGTTCCTCTGGGAGGAGGAGGAGGAGGAGGAGGGGGAGGAGGACAAAGGATCACGTAGAAACAAAGAGGCTCTTACTTAGCGGTGACAGATCCCCACAGCGTGTCCTCGTGGTAAATAAAATCTGGAGCTTTGATAACGACATCAAACTTTGGCCGGACTGCAACACACACACACACACACACACACACACACACACACATGCACACACACACACACGCACACGCACACGCACACGCACATGCACACGCACACACGCGCACACACACACACACCCACACACACGCACACACACACACACACACACACACACACGTACACACACTCACACGCACACACATGCATACACACACAAACATGGATGGTGAGGCAGATGGTGAACACATTCTGCTGTGAGTATAAATCTGACAAAAACGTGTTTGCAGTGACACGAATCAAACAGCGTTAAACAGCGCCCCCTAGTGGCAGGAGGCCAAGGCGGGGCAGGACCCCACTGGGGGTCACTGCGTAAGTCTGAAGGGTCATCGCGTGATTAATGACAGAGATGAAGGAGGAGGAGGAGGAGGAGAAAAAATAAAGATCTAGTACACAAATCTGTTTCCAGTTTCTGGCCTCTGGAGGATTTTTCTTGCTTTGTTTTTTCGGTGAAATATTGGAGCTCTCAGAGCCTCGTTTATTTAAATGGAACCATGTGAGGAAGGCTTCACAGTGGAGGAAGAAGAAGGACAAGTTGGTTCAGTTCATAGGCATTCAAAGAGCTTTAATACCAAGTTATGTTTATGGAGTTCAATAAACAGCAACCTGAAGAGAGGTTTCCTGCTGTTGTGGGGTCATGAACAAGCATCCTGAAATGTATCTTGGGCCACAGAGTTGTTTTTTTAATCTTTTTCAAAATAATCTATTTTTCAAAATAAAACATCTCAGAGTGATGATCAGCCAATCAGAGGCTTCTTCACAGTGATGGTGAGCCCATCCACGCCACAGAGAGCATGGCACACTGTTCAGGAAGTCCCGCCCTGCCCCACCCAAACAGCCAATCACAGCACGGGAAATGACCTGACTTCCTTTTCATTCAAACTGACTTCCTGTTCTTCTGTCGCACACAACATTCTCTATATGCTAAATACATGTGTTAATAGAACATGTATGGGCGTTAGCAGAATGTATGTGGGCATGAGAGTGAATATACAGTATATGTGTGTATGTGTATGAAGAATATGTGAGTATGAGAGAAAATATGTGTGTCAGAGGAGAATGAAGCCATGAAACCCTAGAAGCAGCTTCTCCACACTGAGGCCCAGCCGGGACGTCTGGTGCCAGGGACCCCAGCCCAATTCACCTGATGTACAGCGTTATCATTGTATTCAGGTTTATAGGGTGAGCTGACTCTAACTGGTCCACGGAAACATTTTCGTGTATGAAACTGGTATAAAAAGACTGGGAACCAGTGCCATAGAGGACGAGTGTCTGGGAGAGGCTGAGAGGAGGTTACGTACCGTAACGAGCCACAGTGAACTGCCTCTCAGTGGAGACGCTCTGTGAAACACACACACACACACACACACACACACACACACACACACACACACACACACACACACACACACACAAAACAATGAAACCTCCCAACAGTCTCATTAGGTCGTCCATGGCGTGTAAAACAGACTCCGGCTCCCACAGTCGGAGGCTACAGATCCCAGCTTCCAGGTCTGGCTGCACCCTGCAGGTCTCGGGTCAGCTGCATGCCTTGGCCTCGGCCCGGACTCGGCTCCGCTTCCAGGGACACTGACAACATCGTTATCTTAACGAGAAACTTCTAGTGCTGCTTAAAAAACATAAAAGCTTCTCTGGGAGAATCTGGCAGAGATGGAACAGCTGTAAAACAGCATTATTTTCCCCTCCCACATCAGGCTACATGTCTCTGAGGCGCCAGATCTGCACTTTGAGAAACTATATGTTCTACACATTGTAGATCTATGTGATAAAAAATTAAAGCAGCGTGTGGTTTTTGAATTCAGATGATTGAGAAACACTTTTTTTCTTGGATAAAACACACCCAGGACGGTGGGCAGCCCCAGCCACTGGCACAGCAGGTTCCTCCACAGGTCCTGACAGAACCACAGAGAGCAGAGCAGCCTCAGGGAGAGCAGAGCATTCTGGGAGAAGACAGGTCCCTCCACCAGGTGTAAAACACTAATGTTTGTCTACTGCTATAAATGTAATCTGTATGATTTCAATCACTGTGAAGCCAAACATCTGAACATTATTTCGTATATTGTGTAAAAACCTGAAAGCATCTACAACCCCCCGTTCTGCAGGTGTTTTCTTTGTCTTGGAGAGGATCCGTCCTGACAGAGAGAAGAGTGCAGCCTGAGCCTGAGGAGCAGGTCCACGGGCTCTGCAGCCCCCCCATCGGGCCGGAGGGACACGAGGCGGAGCTTCACCTCCTGGCCCGGCCGCTCGCTCTGCTTGTCCGTCTGGTGGAGCTGCAGCAGACCTCCACGCCGTCCATGTGACCTTTGACCTCCAGGCTGAACGGGTGCCTTTATTTTTTTTTATCTATTTATCAATTACAGTACATACTTTCTGCATCCTGTTTCTATTTGGTATATTTGTATATTTCATATATTATCACTGCCATGATATATAAAAAATATCACTTATCACACACACAAACCTTTAAAATAGAGTTAAGATAGAGTAGAATAGATTGAACTCAATTAAAATGGATTGAAGAGTGAAGTGAGCATAGATTGAACAGCTGCTGCGGTCAGAGCGGACACGTGCTGTCCCCCAGTCACTGGTTCACATGGAAAGCTGTGACTGTGGAAACAGGAGCAGGCTGGGCTCCGTCTGCTGCTGTGAGACTGAGCACAGTGGCTTCAGATTGCTGTGAGGTGAACAGCTCGTCCTGTGGTTTCATCCTCCAGTGGGTGGAGCTCATCCACCCGGCAGAGGTCAGACCCTGCGCTCACAGACCCACTGTCTCTGCCGGCCTCTGGAACTAGCTGCACAGAAAGAACTGTCCAGCAGAGACATAAAACCTCTGTTTGGTCTGTGTTCTCCGAGCTCTGCATGTGATTTATCTGATATTACACATGGAGATCAATAATCACAAAGGGTTTCCTTAATAAGGAGAGATAGATTTAAAACTTTGTTTTTGCTTCTTTGAAATGACTTCATGTGTGTGAAGACACAACAAGGAAAAAACAAAGTGGTCCGAGCAACAACGACAGCCAGACTCCGGCTGGAGTGATAGATAGATAGATAGATAGATAGATAGATAGATAGATAGATAGATAGATAGATAGATAGATAGATAGATAGATAGATAGATAGATAGATAGATAGATAGATAGATAGATAGATAGATAGATAGATAGATAGATAGATAGATAGATAGATAGATAGATAGATAGATAGATAGATAGATAGATAGATAGATAGATAGATAGATAGATAGATAGATAGATAGATAGATAGATAGATAGATAGATACCTGCAGTCACTCCATTTGGGAATGGGAGCAGCTGATGTGAGCAACTGCCTTCATACCTGTTGACCTTCCTCCCCCTCCTCCTCCTCCTCCTCCTCCTCCTCCTCCCCATCCTCCCCTCCTCCCCCTGTGGACACAGTCACCTGATGCTGTGAACCAGTGCAGGCTCACCTGGATCCCCTCGGGGGGTGCTCTCTGGGGAGTGATGGGTGTTTCCACTCGGAGGACATTCAGGCCTGAGTAATACGGAATAGGAACGTGTGCTTGATTCTCTGCTGATTCATGACACACTGAACTGAACTGAAACTGTTGGAGAGGTTCACACCTCCAATCGACCTAAATGACCCAAACATACATGTTTAAGACTGTGCAGGAAACCTGAGAACCTGGAAGGTTCTGGAGGGAACTATGAATAAGAGAGTATGAGTACTAAAGTAGTATAATAGTAGCATATCACTCTTCGCTGTGTATCATGAATGTGATATTCTTTTGTGTACAAGTGTCCAGAACAACATCTTGGGAGATAAAGTACTAGATGCAGCCATGCTGCAGCACCTCCCGTCCAACAGGAGGCGCTGTTGGCTCTGACGGGCGTGTTGCTCTGAGCGGATCGTTGGTCCTGGCGGAGGTCAGAGGTCACGGAGCCTGATCCAGGATGACCACCCTGAGACCATTCACCTGCGATGATCTCTTCAAATTCAACAACATGTGAGTGTTGTGCTGTTTCCTCCAGGACGCAGGCGGTCGGAGGCCGTGTGAGGTTCAGTCCGAGCGGCTCAGGCTGCGGAGCTGCCGCAGCACGATAGCAGCCGAACCCCGTAAAGAAAGCCTCGGGTTAACACTTCCAGCTCCCCCTGGACACAGATCACCTACTGTTACCTGACTGTCCCACCCTGGCAGGGCGGAGGAGGGTCCACTGGAACTATCGGCTCCTAGGCTACCTCTGGTCTCTGCTTAGATCCAGAGAAAACTGGCTTTATTTACCTGCTAGCTGCGCAGATAAGCGAAACTAAGCTAACGCCTTGCTATTGTCCATTGACCTGATGTTTGTCTGTGTTCTGTCCACAGAAACCTGGACCCTCTGACTGAGACTGTATCCTTCAACTACACAGCTGAACCACTGTTAGCATGTCGGCTCATAATGATAATAATGTTGTGACGTCACACAGGTCAGCAGGGCTCCGAATCAGTCACGTGTTTACTTTATTTACTTCCTTCTGTAATTTATTGGTCTTCGAAGAAAGGAAATTATTCCGTCGAACTGCCAAAGTATACTCGAGAACATCACATTCATAATGCAGTAAATAATAGTAGTTAATAGCAGTAAACAACAACTGTCGTAAACAACAGCATCATCAAGCCCAACATACTGTCCAATCTCCATTTCTCCTCCAAGGGAAGTTATTGCATCACAAGTTAGGTAAAAAAGTAATTAACTTCAGTAACAAGCAAGGAATGAGAAGAATGAGTAAAGGGGGTCTTGGTGTGTTGGCCTGTGTGGTTGTCTCTAACCTCTGACCTCCAGTATGGGATCCCCTTCTACCTGCAGTACCTGGCCCACTGGCCCGAGTACTTCATCGTGGCTGAGGCTCCTGGTGGAGAGCTGATGGGCTACAGTAAGTCACCTATCTACCTGTCTGTCTGTCTGTCTGTCTATCTATCCGTCTGTCTATCTATCTATCATCAGTCTATTATCTATCTTGGACTGAGTTAGTTAAGATGAACTAACTCACTCAGAGCTTCCTTCTCTACACACCATCCAGTGTGTCAAGTGAAGTAGTCCCTCAGTGACCCCCTGGCCTACTTTGTGTCCTGCAGTCATGGGGAAGGCGGAGGGATCTGTGGCGAGGGAGGAGTGGCACGGCCACGTCACGGCTCTGTCCGTGGCCCCTGAGTTCAGGAGGCTGGGCCTGGCTGCCAAGCTGATGGAGATGCTGGAGGAGATCTCTGAGAGGTGGGCTCCTCCTCAGACCAGGCTGCAGAACAGGCCTTAAAAGTTGACAAAGTACTAAGTCTTTAATGAGGTATTACATTGTGTTGATCTTCCAGCTCTGTCCAGTGTGACTGAACAGTCTGGAGTGTTCAGGAGAACCACAGAGTCCCTGGTTGTGACCACAACTCCAAATCTATAGAATTTTAGTGAAATACTGCAGTTGATATTCTAAGTTGCTCCTTGAGCTGCTGTGAGTTGAACTGTAGTAAAACTGTCCCAAAGTTTGTGAGCGTGGAGATGTGACAGCTGCTGGTGCTCCGGCAGGAAGGGCGGCTTCTTCGTCGACCTCTTCGTCAGGGTCTCCAACCAGGTGGCGGTGAACATGTACAAGCGTCTGGGCTACAGCGTCTACAGGACGGTCATCGAGTATTACTCGGCCAGCAACGGAGAGCCTGACGAGGACGCCTACGGTGAGGGGGCATGACCTCTGGCTCAACACTACATCAGTAGCAGCTAATAGAGCTAGCTAACAGAGCTAGCTAATAGAGCTCAGCTCTGAGCAAATACACACACTAAAGAAGCATGTTTGTGAGCAAGTGATCTTTCTCCAGGTCAAACTGTGTGTGTGTGTGTGTGTGCGTGTGCGTGTGCGTGTGCGTGTGCGTGTGTGCGTGTGTGTGTGTGTGTGTGTGTGTGTGTGTGTGTGTGTGTGTGTGTGTGTGTGTGTGTGTGTGTGTGTTCCTGCAGACATGAGGAAAGCTCTGTCCAGAGACACAGAGAAGAAGTCCATCATCCCACTGCCTCATCCTGTCAGACCTGAGGACATTGAATAACAGTAGAGTGGCTCTCTGCATCCAGCTGTCAATCACATCTGACTCCGCCCCCATCCCCCCAGGACAGACCATCACCTGCCCCACCCCCATCACCTGCCCCACCCCCAGCAGAGAGCCACCCCCCCTGTACAGCCCCATGAAGCAGACACCAGAGAAGTTTTCTTGACTTCTGTAATGATGGAAAACACACAGTCACAATAAAGACGCTCAGAGCTGAATTCATTGGTTTTTCTTAGAAACATGATCAGTAGAAAATAGTCTCTCCTCTAATCTTCCTCTCTCTCCTCGTCCCGGCTGGGGCTCTGTCTGGCCTCCTTCTGCCCCTCCTCTTCATCGTCGCTCTCACTGCTGCTGCTGCTGCTGCTGCTGCTGCTGCTGCTGCTGCTGCCTTCGTCGTCACGATCGTCGAACGTCTGCTCCTTTTCCTCGGAGCTGTTCTCAGGGGGAGGAGGAGGAGCAGCTTCAGAGGAAGAGGCCCTGGCCTCCTCATCCCCTGCAGCCTGCTCTGGAGGCTCCTCCTCTGCAGGCTCCTCCTCTGCAGGCTCCTCCTCTGCAGGCTCCTCCTCTGCAGGCTCCTCCTCTGCAGGCTCCTCCTCTGCAGGCTCCTCCTCTGCAGGCTCCTCCTCTGCAGGCTCCTGCTCTGCAGGCTCCTGCTCTGACACCTGCTGCCTCTTCCACATCTTGGCCATGGCCAGCAGCTTGAGGTTGGGCTGGTTGGCTGCATCCTCCGGGAAGATGTAGTCGTAGTACTCCTCCCAGCCGGCGTCCGACTGAGGAGGAGGAGGAGGGGGAGGGGGAGGAAGAAGGAGAAAAAGATTGAACAGATTAATTCTGATTCGTAGTAGAAGGTGAGTGGTTCAGAGTTTGTTCAACTTCTTCAGGAACCTTCAGGACAGTAGAGCAGCAACAGCTGATCAATGAATGGACTCATGATGAGGAAGTTATCAATCAGCTGATGTGAGACTTTAAATCTACTCTCTGCTCTCAGCGCCTTAACAGAACTATTGTGCGTGCGTGCGTGCGTGCGCTCACCCCGTCCTCGGCCGTCAGCTTCCTCCTCTTCTTCACCTTCTCGGGCAGCAGCTTCTTCACTCTGTCTCGGCTGCTCTCACTTCCGAACTCCTTCTCAAAGTTGCTCCAGGACTCCAGCAGCATGAGCCGCTCCTCCTTCTCCTCACAGCTCCTCAGGCTCCTGTTGGCCTCCTCGAAGATCTGCCGACACTTGTGCAGCCGCTCGGGGCTGTCGATGGACAGCTCGAACTTGGCGTAGCTGATCCAGACCTGCGGGAGGCGGAGCAGTTAGTCTGGAAGGTTCCGGAGCGGCGTCCCGGAGGGAAGGATCCGCTCTCACCTTGACGTGCTGCGTGCGCTGCAGCAGCCTCCTGTAGAGGTTCCGGGTGTTTCCAAACTCCTCCTGCTCGATCTCAAAGTCGATGTAGGACTTCCAGAGCACCT
The DNA here is from genome assembly GCA_029224185.1 of Karalla daura. Taxonomy (NCBI): domain Eukaryota; kingdom Metazoa; phylum Chordata; class Actinopteri; order Chaetodontiformes; family Leiognathidae; genus Karalla; species Karalla daura. The sequence goes on along the minus strand of CM055206.1, from coordinate 19,398,954 downwards.
GGAGGGACAGGTGAGAGCTCAGCGCTGCAGCACTAGGTCACAGTGCTGGGAAGTGATAGGAGACCTACGCTGAGAAACACCGATTCACCTCCCAATACTCAACCCTGCAGGCTGCTGAGAGCTAACCTCCACCAGGGGGAGTCTTACCACGCTTTACAATGACTCAGAGTTGGAGATGGTCTCACCATATTTAGATCTACATTTGGGTCTTCTCACACCCTCTAGCATCTAGCAGCAAATCTGGTAACCTTTTAGGAAGTTACTGGAAACTCTTGGAGACTGACGTGGAAGCACAGCCCAGTCCTCACTACGCTGCTCAGACTTCCACACGGTACATCTGGTCAGGTGGAGACGTAGACCACGCATCACTCTGCTGCTGTCAGAGTGAGACCGCTCTCTACTCGGGTCTCTGCCAGCCCCGGCCCGGGTTAAGGACAACATTTGGAACTGTGACAAAAAACAACTTCATTCCTCTCCTGTGGCCGCGGCACATTATGCTAATGAGCGATGACATCATCAAGCCGCTCCCAGCAGCCAGTAGCTGCAGAGCGCTGCGGTCCCGGCTACCTCGGGCATGTCCAGCCGCGGCTGGCCGATGGCCAGCTCGAAGATGCCGCGGGCGCGGTCCGTGTCGCCCAGGATGGTCTCCAGCTCGGCGAACTTGATCCAGGTGGTGCAGTTCTCCGGGCTGAACTCCAGGTACTTCTCATAGAGCTTCCTGCAGCGGTCAAACTCACGCAGCTGCAGCTCCAGCTCGATGTAGCCCTTCAGCAGCTTGTTCTTGGGACATTTCCCGATGGCGGTGCCCTGAGGGAGCAGACACAGCAGCCCTGAGACCCTGCTGCACCTCCTGCACCTCCTGCAGGCTAGAGACACTCCTCCCAATGTGCAGCTGTCCTGCTGGAGGAGTGTCCACCCACTCCCGGTCATTCTCACTCTGATCTGGACATAACTTCCACTGCATTACATCAAAGGAATTATTTTTGGTCAAGAATCTGTTTGTGTCAATTTGATTTCAAATAACATCAGATAAATATGACTGAAAATGTTTCTCAAAGGCCAAGATCACGTCTGCAAATGACTTTTCCTGCCCTCACCTCCATTTTCTGTCACAGAGAGTAAAGAAACTAGGAAATATTCACATTTAAGAAAGTGAGATCAGAGAGTTGAAATCATGTGTCTGTGTTAGGTGATGGATAACTGATTACTGGATCAGTTGGTGCAGCATGTAGCATCATCTTAGCCAATCTGGTAGAGACTCATTTTACCAATCTTCACTAATAACCTTAATCTGATATTCTGTGTTACGTGGACCTGAGTTGTGCAGGCTCACCATGACCTTCCGGGCTCCCTGCAGGTTCTTCTGCCGGATCTCAAACTGGGCGAAGAGCAGCCACATCTTGGCAAAGGTGAACTGCAACAGAAGCACCACACACAGGATCAAGTCTCCGTCTGTCCCCACAAGCTTTTCCAGACATGTCCAATCAGAAGGCTGCATCACCTTCTTGTGAGGGATGAGGTCCAGACAGGCCTGGTACACCTGCTTGGTTCTTTCTGGATCCTGAGGAGCAAACGGAGACGAGGAGGTGAGCGGAGCTGATTGTTCACCTGTTAGTCTGAGCGTTTCTGCCCGTCCACCCACCTTGACCTCCAGCTCCTCGTACAGGGCGTAGTTGATCCACAGGTAGATGTACCTCTTCCAGTGTCTCTTCTCCTGGATGGGCGGGATGTTGGCGATGGCCCTCTCGTACACCTCCCTCACCGTGTCGGGGTCGGCGTCGTTCTCCACCAGCCGCAGGTAATCGAACCAGGCGTCGTAGTTGTGTGGGTTGGCCTGGCAGACACAGCCCAGGGTTAACCACAGCTGCAGGGCTTCTACCAGGCTGGAGATCACATCTCCAGACACATCCTCAACAATTATTCACCTTAAAAACACCAGACTTCCTACAGTCAAGATCCCCTGAGCAGAACATGATAGAGTGAAACAGCAGCACCGTACGATGCTGTATGGATCAGGTGGAGAGGCTTCTCCAGCTCTGCTGTAGATACCTTGACTTCCTCCTCGTACTGGAACCTGCGTTTGCTGACAATGACGTCCTCGATTCCTCTTCGGTCTCCGAACTTCTTCTCGAACATGGTGTAGTACTTGAAGAGCTCCTGGGCCTGGTGTTTGGGGATTCTGTCCAGAGCGTACTTGTAGATCACTCGGACACGTTCGAACTGAGGAGGAGACGTCCAGACCTTCAATAAGGAGCAGACCACTGGCGCTAACAGCTGAGTAGTGGAAAGGAGACACAAACCTCCTTCTGCGTCTCCTCAAACTTGGCAAAGGCCACAAAGAGGTTTTCGTCCACGTACTCCTCTCCAAAGAACTCCACGGCCCTCTCGTAGACCTTGCGGCCGTGGGCGATGTAGCCGTGCTTCTCCTCGAAGCGAGCGTACTTGATCCAGTTCTTCACCTCGGGGTGGACCATGACGAGTGACGCCTGGTCAAGGATCCTTCACAGATGCCGTCACAATTCTTCTGACATGTTTTCCATTCACAGCTTCCATCCACACAGGTGACCTCAGACATCACACACACACCACCAGAAGGATATATCTCTCGTAGATGGTGCGGGCCTTGTCCACCTCCTTGTAGCGCAGCTCGAAGTTGATGTAGGAGTGCCAGGCCTGCTCCTCAGGCTCCCACTCCATCCAGCGCTCAAACACCTGCCTGCAGCCCGCCACGTTCCCCAGCATCTCCTCCATGTACGTGTATTTGTACCTGGGAAGACGAGTCAGGCAGAACTGTCAACATGTGGACAGAAACGTTCAGAGAGAAAGCACAGGTCAGGGGTTGCTGTGGACATGGAGCAAAGCTTCAGAGACACGTCCAAAGTTTCCATTTATAAAGTTTAGACTGTGAGCAGCAACTCATCAGTCTAACAGTAACTAATTCCATGTATTGTACTGTAATCTGTAGCTTGAGCCTTCAACACTTTGCCTGTAAACATGAATTCTGATTTTTTTTATATTCCTGTATTATTTTTATATTCTGACATTCAGAAAAACACAGGCTGCAAAGACTGCAGTTATAGATTTATTTATCCACCAATTATTCCACAAAAAATGATTTAAGCAATACTTCAGTGAATAATTCATTGTATAATTCACATTAGACTAGATTAAAATTGTAAACAAGATGAAAACAGAAGCTTGTAGATTTTAGCTATGTTCACGGAGCTCAGGTTGGAGACCTGGACACTCAGCTTTACACACTGATGTCCTAAACAGGCCTGTGGTTATGGGCTCAACCTGCGGCACATGGTTAGGTGTGTTGCGGTCACTCCTACCAGAACTGGTTGACTCGGGGTAGGATGGTGATGGCTCGGTCCCAGATGTTGCGTGCGTGGTTCACCTGCCGGCTCTTCATCTCCATCTCGGCGTACTTCAGCCACAGCGTGATGTTGCGGTGGTCCACGTCCAGCGCTCGCTCGTAAATGGAGCGAGCCCTGAAACCACATGATCGGTGTTATTATCATTGTTGTTATCATGCAGCAGAGACTGAGGCGGGCCTGCAGACATGTACCTCTGAATCTCCTTCAGGCTTTCCTCCCATTGTGCGTATTTTATCCAGTTGCTGATGACAGTGCGATTCTTCCTGATATTGTCCTCAAAACCCTGAGAGGAAAGACAACGTTGTCTGGCATTTCTGGTGCTGGTGCCTTTGTTAATGTCAGATTCACATACCACACATACACACCAAAAAAATACACACCTCTCTCATGAAATGATGCATTGGAAAGGTTGTGGTACTATGTACACCTTGGATAGAATCTACAGGGTTTCTACATTTCTAAAGGTTTTGACGCAGAAAAGAGGTGAGTACGCACCTTCCTCTTCTTGAGTTTGTAGTCATTGAGCTCCTCCTTGTCTGTGATCTTCTGTTTGGGTGGCGGTGGCAGCAGTTCGAGCTCCCTCTCTTTGGCTTCTCTCAGCAGCTGCTCAGCAGTGATCTGGACCTCGGCCGGAGCTTTGTTCTTCACCTGGAAAACAACGGTCAGTTCATCAGCTCTGGTCAGCCGCGGCCACCATGGGCACCTGTACGGTTCGCTGTGTGGGGCAAACTCCACATTCTCAAAACTATTTCAATGTACTGTCAGCAATTAACAACCATTTTACTGTTGAATAATTTCTCCCCTAAATATTTTTTTCCTTTAATCCAATCTGTTGTGAGATCTTTGTCAAGAAATATAATCACAAGACCAGAACAATTCACTCATGAGTGTGCCATGATTGAGTCACGTTTAGAATGTGTGTCCATGTGACTACTTAAATCCCAGCCTTCAGAGAGAGGAGCATTTCCAGACATGTTTCAAAGTAGATTAGTGTCTCGATGCCAGAAACAGAGGCAGAATCACCTAACATGCCCTTAAACTGTATAGAAAACAGGACATAAACAGTCCAAACAAAGAGCGGCAGACAGGAGTCGGACAGGCAGCTAATCAGGAAGTTCAGACGCAAACTCAGCTAGTTATTAATCCTCCTGGTGTGGGTTGCTATTAAAGACCTAAGACACGTTGAAATACCGTATTATTTTACAAGCACTGTGTTTGTCGTCTAGTTTGAGAAGTTCGTATATGTGTCGGTGTGTGTGTGTTAGCATTAGCCTAGCCGCAGTAAGCTCCCGGCTCTGTTCTTTTACCTTGGCCACTTTGGGGATCCGCTGCTTGCCTGCTGCGGTGGACGCCATGCTGCTGGCAGCAGGTCTGACTCGTCTCTCACCAAAACTTTGCTTCAAAACAACAAAAAACAGCAACAGAAGCCGAGGCACTTGGTGCACGTCGCGTCAGCCTCGGCAGCGGGCCACCATGACAGTACCCAGCATGCTTCGCGCGGGCTCGGCTCTTGTTGCTATGGCGACGGAGCGAGCGTCCCCTGGCTACCGACACAAACCGCTGAGAGGATTAATATAGAGGCTACCGATGATTGTCTGTGTTTAAAACACAAGATAGCGAAAGTTTGTTTCTTAGACTCGATTTTTAGGGTTCAAAGGATTAAAAGGTGAGTAACAGTTTTAAGAAGGATAACAGTCAGACGTCACTTTTGAATTGTGGCAGTTTTTGTGGCTGAAATGAGTTGGATTCTTAGTCATTTCACCTTCATCCAAGAGGTTCTTCAGCTCTTCTTCATCAGCTGTGACCAGCAGCAGCAACTCTACCGCTCTGCACAAACTCACTGTTCCTATGATCTGGTCTTAACTTTTCCGTCTGCTTTTCAATAGATTTTAAATGCATTTAGACTTTATTTTGTATTTTATTGATTTAAAGTCGACAAATACTCCACCTATTTCATATTTGTCTGAGTCCAAATAAATATTATAGGTCGAGCAGCAAAACGAAAGCCCTCTGACCTACTTCTTAACAATTGAAAAAGAAAGACTTGAATGAATCTGAACCATGCCTCCGTCGTTCATGGCCGATTGCTCCCAGTGTCAAACTGCGAGACAAACATTAAATTGATTTCTACACTAGAAGAAGGGCAACGGCCACAGCTGGAAGTAATTGAGGGCTGATTATCTCCAGTGTATGACAGGGTCTTAAATAAAGGAGAGCAAATGCAGATTTTTCTGTTTTAATTTTCCAGTTTAATTTCACCAGTTCCCATATGTTTCTCTGTCTCTGTGGAGCACTATGTGTGAATGGTGCTCTACAAATAACGTGCTGGTTGAACCTGCACAGATGAAGCTGTTTGTGTTCGTCTTGAACCTCCAGCTCCAGTGAGGATGAGGATCCTGACCTCCCCCAGTGGTGAGGAAGAGGCTGTGAGGGTCCGGAGGAGCGAATCAGCAGACGCTCAGGGCATCAGCCGCCTCCTCAGCCCCTCAGCCCTGCAGCTCTTTGGACGCGTCAACGTCATCCACCTCCTGTACGAGCTCGTTCATCTCTCATAGTTCTCAGGAGACCACGTGGTTCTGCAACACTCCCACCCTGTGCAATACCAGTGTGATCCTCAGCTGAATCAGGACGAGAGCTGCAACAAACCATTATTCTCAGAGTCGATCGCTCTGTCAGATACTTTCTGAATTAATCGATCAGTTGTTCGGTTTATAGTCTGTCGCAGAAACTGTGAAAACTGTTGATGCCTGTTTCACAAAAGCAAAGATCAGGTCTTTGAAGGTTTTTTGTCCTCACTTCAGAAACATACAATTTTCTGTTCCAGACACTAAAGAAACTAGACAATATTCACATTTAAGAAGCTAAGATAACAGAATTTTGACTTAATCTTTTAAATCATTCTCAAAAATGATTTTAAACGCTTAAATCAACTAATTGGTCATCTAGATAGTTGTCAAACATTTATTGATGATGTATTGTTGAATCACAGCAATACACAGCGGTCCACACAGAATACCCACAAAGTAGCAGTTAAGAGTTAGGTAAGTAGTATTAAAAAGTACACAATACGATTACAAGTAATAGCAATGAGTGACCATAGTAAGAATCAGTAATACTAACAATAAACAATAAAGAATCCGTCATATTAACAATAAATAAGAACGTGAAAAATAGTAATAATGGGATACATATGCACATATTTTGAGGTGTTGCATAGCTCACACAATGACAGAGACAGTGCTGTGCTGCGGTGTGGGGACAGTCTCAGGCTCATTATTTGTTGATTGGAGTGAAGTGAAAGTTGCTTTGAGCTCTCTGCTGCTCTGATCCCTCCGCGAGGCCAGCGTGGGGGTGTAAACTGAGTCAGTGTTGTGATTTGGTCTCGATGTGACTCTGCTCCTCGTTTCCTCTCTCCCGGGTCTCACAGGGAGAAAGCCAATCTTGGCGTCACTCTGGCCAGTGGGAGGGATGAAGTCCTGGCCCACGCCTCCTTCCTCGATCACCCCGTCAGAGAGCTGGTGGATCCCACCCGCTGGGAAGCTTTCCTGCACAAGCACTTCAGCGTGGAAAAATGCACAGTGTGTACCAGTCCCCGTCCTGCTCTCATGTTCACACTGATCCTCGGCCACTGTTTCACCGTGACACTGGAGTTGAAGTGAAGTTGAGTGTAGACTCTGTTCCTCCCTCTGCAGCCTCTCAACACACTCTTCCTCCAGCTCTTTGTGGCTCAGACAGATTTCCATGCAGCAAGTGTCAAAGAAATAATGAGGTATGGGAAATGAAGGACATGTTATTATAAGCCGGTTCCAGCATTAATTCTAATTCTCCCTCGTTTTAATGCTGGCACTCTGCAGGGCGGCCTTTAACGCAGTGGCAGAGCTGGACCACATCCTCCTGGTCAGTCTGAACACTAAGGCTTCAGGTGAGGAGCTCATTCACACTCCCTCCACTCATCATGTATCACCTGCTGTGAGTACAGCCTGAGGACGCTGTGACTGTGTGTCCAGAGTCTGTCCTGGGGGAGCTGTTTGAGCCGCTGCAGCCCCGGACACACCCCGGGCCCCGCTGCTCACTCTTCATGTGTCACAGACAAAGCATCTGTCCCAGGCTGCACATCCGGCCAGCCAGGTGACTCCACTGCACAGCCCTAACCCACACACACTGCTGTTAACATAGAAGCTATGGGCTCTGGATCCATCAGAGCTCAGAGCATGTTCTACCTCCCCTTCATAGCTGGGGCGGTGTTCTTATTTTTGTCCACCTGGGGGCAGGATAACTCTTCAACAAGCTGATGCGTCCTTGTAGCTCTGCTTAGATAGATAGATAGGAAGTGGTCAGGAACTGACACTCTGACGGCCTGAGTGTGTCTGAGGCTTCTCTCTCTCTCTCTCTCTCTCTCTCTCTCTCTCTCTCTCTCTCTCTGACTGTCTCCTGTGCTGCAGGTGAACATCCCACCTCTTCACAGTCGTTTCCACTTCACAAGACAACTAGTGTGAGCAGTGTTTTACTCCTCTCAGTGGAGAGAGAAAGAGGTTTTATCTATCCGTCGTCTTTACACCCAACAGCTTGGCAGGGGTCTATAGCATACAGTGCAAAGGCAGGGAGAGAATACACCCAGGACCAGTCTCCAGTCCATCACAGCATCACAACACACACACACACACACACACACACACACACACACACACACACACACACACACACACACAAACCATCCACACCCACATCTTCTGTGCGGTGATAAAAACAAAAGCAACTGGACTTCTGTTGAAGATGTTTCACCTCTCATCCCAAATGCTTTTATTTTCTCATTCTACATCCCCTCCTCATAGATAGATAGATAGATAGATAGATAGATAGATAGATAGATAGATAGATAGATAGATAGATAGTAGATAGATAGATAGATAGATAGTAGATAGATAGATAGATAGATAGATAGATAGATAGATAGATAGATAGATAGATAGATAGATAGATAGATAGATAGATAGATAGATAGATAGATAGATAGATAGATAGATAGATAGATAGATAGATAGATAGATAGATAGATAGATGTTGGGTGTTGAGGTTGTCCTCCTCTGTCCCCCCCAGGCCTGAGGACCATGACGACATCCTGCCCATGTTTGCAGAGCAGATGAGGCCTGAGGCAGAAAACCGCCCGTTCTTCCTGGCAGAGCTGATCGAGGCACAGGACGAGACACATCACGTTGCTGTTTGTGAGGTTTGGTCCAACATTCAGACTTCTTACATGTGGATTTGTTTAGTTTCACATCCATTCTTATGATCTGAAGAGTTTTGAAAAACATGTCCAAAGCAGCTGTTGGAGAGTTGGTGGTTTGATCCTAGGCTGAGCTGTGAGATTTGTCCCTGGTTGTTTGTGACCTAAACATAACGTAATGGCAGCTTGCTGCTGCTGTGACGGCCTGTCAGAGCCCCCGCTGGGCCGGGCTCCCCCAGGCCCCCCAGCCCCCCCCCCCCTCCACCAGTCGGCCTGACATGTGTTCATGGCAGCATATGGCAGATAGGGGCTGACAGCGGGCCAAGACATGCTCTCACTGAACATATTGTGTCCAGACATCTGAAGCATTTTGGGCTTTTTTCTGAACATGTCGAGCACTCTGTGAACAAACAGTCAGACACGGCCCCAGAGGCTGAGCCGTCCCTCTGCTCACTGCCTCAGACCTGGCAACCCTTACACATATTCCTCCTCCTACACCATGTGTCACAGTGATGGTTTCAGCCCAGACCTCAGCAGCTAGCCATCCTCACACATGTACGAGCCAAGTCCCACAAATGTATTTCCCTGTTTTTCCACACAGTTATCACCGCTCTTCATTGGGTGCCACTCAGCCCTCGGGTCCAAGGGCAACTGTTATTCTTGTTTCTTTAGGCTCATTTTTTCCTTTAGGCTCATTTTTGATTCACATCTCCTTCAGTTTTGTGAGCATCCAGACAAACGATATTCTCGATTGGGATCAGAGTGCTATTATTCTTTCCCCAAAATTCTGTTTTTTGGAAGCAGTTTTACAGCTGTCTATGTTTTCCTATTTGAAAGAGACTTTGACATAGAACATTTTTCAAAATTTAAAACGCATACAAACATTTTGTTCATGTTGATAAGTGGGATAGTTTTCATGAAGACTCTGTGGTTTTTGCTATTTTGAATCCTTTGGTGTGCAACAGCCAAATCAATCGGTGTGAAAACACTTGAAAATGTTATGAAATGTTTGTCTTTCCAGCTTCATAAAAGCCTGGATAGTTGGGGCGCTGCGGGCCAGATCAGATCCGTGTGTGCATGTGGACACCTTGTTGCTGTGCTGGGTCTTCCCTGTAGAGCCACAGCGTCTGAGAGGTCCTGCTCCTGTGTGGTCTGCCTCCACAGAGCCAGGGCGTCGCTGTGGGCCTCATCAGCCTCTCCTCTGACCTGGACCTCAAACAGCTGCTCTGCTTCCCGCTCAGACACTTCAACACTTTCTACAAACAAGCAACATGTGAGGAGGCTGCTGCTGCTCCACCAGAGCCAGGAGAGCAAGAAGGAGAAGACCAGAGGAAAAGCTCTGATTCACAGCAGGTGGTCCACACATGGAGGACAAGGATGTCAACAAATGTCCACAGTGTCTCATTCTGTCTCCTGTCTCTTTCTGCTCAGCAGGAGACGCAGTCACAGGAGAGCAACGCTGTCTGCATTCAGCTCTTCACCATCGACAAGAGTTATGAAATGAGGTGAAGATAGACAGACAGACAGACAGACAGACAGACAGACAGACAGACAGACAGACAGACAGACAGACAGACAGACAGACAGACAGACATTTCCTCAGCTGTGTACAGTAAAGTGTCTACAGTGTTTCAGTATTCCAGAAGTTCTCCATGTTAGCGCCTGTGAGTGTTTTGCCTGGAGCTGGTGGCAGCTCTCCAGAGCTCCATCCGTCACAGTGGCTGTTAGCTGGCTCCCGCTGAGCTCCTCTCACCACCACCTTAGCTCCCAGCTGCTCCCGAATGTGAAGTGGAGGAGCTTCCTGCCGAGAGTGAGCTTGTTATTAATGAGAGGAGTGCTGGAAGTGACAGCGAGGCCGAGGAGCCAGGGATGAGCAGCTCTGGCAGCTATGATGAACAGGCACTGATGTGTTCTCACTTAACTTCCCTGTTTCTTTTTTCTCTTTCTTCTCTTCCAGATCTGCAGACTTTATTCCATATGTATTCAAAGTTTTCCCCGTGAGTGTCACTGTTCTTTCATAGATAGAATTCAGCTCAGAGTTTGTGCTTCACAAACATTCTGTCTGATCTTCACGCAGATCAGACAGAATGTTTGACAATTCTCCACAAACTGAAAAACTGCTGCAGACTCCCCATCCTGTCCTCCAGGACCACAGCTCCCTGGATGGAGGTGGAGGTGGAGCCACCCTCAGAGTCCACGGCACATTACATCTCTGTTCAGATTCACATGGTTTTTAACCAGCATTTCAACATCCAGAACTTCTACCTGAATGAGGACCTGATGATGTCCCAGGCCCTGCATGATGTTGATTTCCAGGTTTTGTGGATTCTTGTCTGATGTGTCTTCGTCAGGACCTGGACTTCTGCATCATGATGTCATCAACACTGTCTCCAGAGTTACCTTTACTGCAGAGCTTCATCAGGGTTCAGCACCCCTCCTCCTGCTCCTCCTCCTGCTCCTCCTCCTCCTTGGCCCAGGAGCTCTATGTGTTCCCCCGCAGAGCGTTGAGGTCAGTAGGAGAAGCTCCTCCTCAGCTCCTCCTCAGCTCCTCCTCAGCTCCAGGCTCCTCCCAGCCTGTGTGTGTTGCAGGAGTGTGCAGGTGAACGTGGCCGTGGCTGCAGACCGTCCTGCTGTGTGTGACCTGGTGACAGGCCTCAGACTGGGGGCGGAGCTACTGCACGACCTGGACCACTTCTACCAGAGCGGCTCAGACCCGGTCAGTCACACCTTCACTGTGTTTCCATCACAGTTTTCTCACAACCAGAATGATGTTTCTGGCATGGAGATCAAGTCCAGCTCTGCTGCAGGTGTCTCCATTAGCTCCATTAGTGTGATCCTGCTCCATCCCATAATAACCCTGGTGCCATGTGGTCCTGCTCCATCCCATAATAACCCTGGTACCATGTGGTCCTGCTCCATCCCATAATAACCCTGGTACCATGTGGTCCTGCTCCATCCCATAATAACCCTGGTACCATGTGGTCCTGCTCCATCCCATAATAACCCTGGTACCATGTGGTCCTGCTCCATCCCATAATAACCCTGGTACCATGTGGTCCTGGTCCATCCCATAATAACCCTGGTACCATATGGTCCTGCTCCATCCCATAATAACCCTGGTACCATGTGGTCCTGCTCCATCCCATAATAACCCTGGTACCATGTGGTCCTGCTCCATCCCATAATAACCCTGGTACCATGTGGTCCTGCTCCATCCCATAATAACCCTGGTACCATGTGGTCCTGGTCCTCCACTCTGAGGAAGATGGACGTCCAGAACATAGTTTTCTTAGATCTTTGAATCAGATGTAGAAACAGTTGAGTCTCCTCCTCTGTCCATCTGGTCTGAAGGGAACTGGTCATGTGACCCCTACGTCAGGTCACGTGACCTGGAGATGTCAACAAACTAATCCATGACGGTGGACGCTATATCTAAATGCATGAAGCAGCGTTTGTTAATTCTCATTTTCTTCCTCTTTTCACATTTTCAAGTTTCTCACTTGCTCACTTGTGTTTCTTCATGGTGTGAGTCTGGCCTGCTGAGGTGTATTGTGGCCCACGGCCATTAAAACTAGTGTGACCATCAGCAGAGGAACTCTCAGGGAGGTGTTTCTGAGCTGAGCCCATGATTGTCTTGGACGTGTGAGCGTGGCTGGAGCTGTGTGCCAGGCAGCAGATTGGTGAGCGAGGAGCTCCACGTCTGAGGCGTCTGTGACTGACGGCCAGCTGTCGCTGCTGCAGCTCCAGCTCTCATAATTACTGCTACTGCACCAGACCCCTGGCCCCGGGCCCCGGGCCCCAGACCCTGGACCCCTGGCCCCGGACCCAGCCAGGGAGCAGCCCCCAGACTACCCAGACCTGCACACACACTCACAATTCACCATTTATTTACTTAAAACAAAGACAGTTAATGACAACACTCAGCGCAGATACAGGCAGAACAGGCAGCTTGCCTATCAAAATGACAAAGCATTACAGAGGGCCCCCCCAGAGCAGATCTCATTCATAGAACAAGCTAAATCATTTCAACAAACATCATTTCAGCTATCCAAAACAATGTCAAACAGGAGAGTGACAGTGAGTGTGTCCGTCTGTGAGGGCTGGTCTGCAGCACTGGTCTACAGCATGTGGGTATGAGCACATAGAACTAAATGGAACCAACAAAATGATGAAAATACATTTGGAGACACCAATTACAAAACAATAGTTACATGTTCATTCAAAGACCTCTTGTAGTTTTCCAACTTTTTGCTTCTAAATCGTATTGATAATTGAGGATGAACGTCTGATCTGATGAGTCACCTATGAGTGGAGCGTTCCAGTGAAACAGAAGCTGCTGGGTGCTTCATCGTGTTTTACGAGGGAATCTCTGTGTCTGGCTCGCTCAGGGCGGGCTGCGTCTTCAGGCCTTTGTGGCGCAGGTCGATGGGCAGGTTGTCGGGGTTCTGATCATAAGAGACGAGCAGGTAGGTTGTTTCTGTTTGCTCACACGTTTGGATACTGTAGAGAAGTCCACACATGAGATGCATATCATTGCTACATACATACATCTTGTATAATCCTCCATAAAAACATCAAAATTGTCTTTTTTCATCAGTCTCCCAATTTTCATTCCTTCTTTATCGAGTCCTTTTGCTCTTACTGGACGATCTCGAATCCCTTACAAACAGCAGCAGGACTGCGTCAAGTGCTTTCTCCTCATCAAGACACCTTTGCTCTGAGGATTGTTGGTCTCCAGAGCAGCAGCAGTTGTGTGTGGTCTGTCTCTGCCAGGACCTGGAGTTCATCCGTGCCCGCTACAACATCGAGAACTTCATCTACTTCAGCCACCACAGCTACGAGGAGCACGCTCACATCCGCCACTTCGTCCTCTCTCCGTCCTTCCAGCGCTTCAGCCGACACTTGTTCCAGGAGGCTCTGCGGCTGGCGCGCAGGTCCTGCCTCTACCACAGAGACCTCTGCAGCCAGGAGGTGGGTGCTCAGGGGCCCTCAGGCCCTCAGCGCTGGGCCCCGTCCAGCCTCTGGCCACGTCTGCTCACACACTTTGTCACTAGCGTAACGATCCAAACGTCCAGCGCTGCAAAAGATATCCACTCCACTGGAGCTGGACTGCAGTAGGAAAAGCTGACATGCTGTAAGCTTTGAAATCAATCAATCTGTCAAACGCTAGTTATATGGCACTTTTCATGCAGCATCCAACATAATAAAAACAACCAATAATAGCAGTAATAACAAATAGTAGCTTCCCATCCCAGACAGAGAGATGTGCACATACTTTCTGAACACGTAGTTGTTGATACACAGAAATAAGAACACAGAACCAAAACAATATGAATAGAACTGAGAGAATAAAACTGTACATACAACATAAAACTATATTATTGACTGTATAAAACTGTATTTATCTAACTGTAACTATAGAACTAAGAAATCGCCAATAAGAACAGAATAGGCATAAAATGATATGTGTATTTGAATACAAACATCAAGTAAATAATATGAGGATAATATGACTATATAATGACTATAAAAGCATAGTGAATATCAATGAATATAGATAAACAATAAGACAAAACAATTAGACAGGAGTAAACATTTTTCAAACATTGTCAGCAGTCATGAGTGAGCAGGATCCCTCTGTCCACCGTCATTTCTGCCACAAGACAAATCTAGATCATGTCGTAGATGTAGAGCGGATAGAAGCTGCGTCCAGCCGCGCCTCACTTCTTGCAGCGGCCGGTCCCCGGGGCCGGGGCAGCAGGTGGCGCTGGCGCTGCCAGCTCCACCTCTCCACACCACAATAAGACATTTCCTGGACGTGTAGAGGCTTCCACTTCCTCTGCTAATTACCTCCACAAACAGGCAGCAGGCTGAGAGTCCGCCTGGCCAGAGGACCAGAGGCTCGGTCTGGAGGGGGGGGGACCCTCAGCTGAACCTGAGCTCAGCCTCATTATCACTGAGGCTCTGCTGCTGGGGGGCAGCTGTAATCTGACAGCACACACCACCATGGTCACCAGCAGGCACCATGTGACCAGTCAGAGCATGAGAGCAGCTAGGCTAGCCGCCGTTAGCATGGGCTCAGTCGTCTGGGGAGGACAGGGTTCAATCTGAAGACGACTGCACCTGTTAAAGCTGAAGCATGAAAGCTTGTTTGAGGTTGATGATTAAGGTTAGTAATAAGGTTAATAAGGTTAACACTTTTCCTGGTTGTGTTGGGTTTTATTTTAATTGAGGACTATTGTGATTAACTAGTGACCAGCGCTGTTTCTGACCAGTGGGGCTCTAGGCAGAGAACTGACCCCTCTCTCTCCTGCCTCGCCTGACAGCTGCTCTAGTAGCGCGGCTCACGGCTGCGCACCTGATCGGGGCCCCTGTTGGATCGCAGGCCCTTGTTGGATCGCGGGGCCCCTGTTTACAATTACTTTTATCTAAAGACAGGGGTCCTGGTATCGTACTTTATTCAGTTCCTATTGATTTATGTCGTTTCTTCTAAAGATCATGTTAAATAGCATTTTGTTACACTGTGATTTTGAGTCTGTCTGAACACACTCCCTGCCCCCCCCGCCCCCCCCCCCCCCCCCCCCCCCCCCCCTACTCAGGACTCGTGCATCCACCCCCTGGACTCCCTCCTGGACTGTGCGGTCCCGGTGCGCCCCCGTCGCCAGGTGGTGTACCCGCTGGAGGAGCTGGGCAGCAACGCTCCGTCCTGCAGGATCACCGAGGAGCAGGTGGGGGAGCGGGGCCTGGATGGAGCAGGGAGGGAGGGGGCCACCAGGGGGCGCTCTGTCAAAGGCTCAGCCAGGCTCAGAGGCTGCGCTGAGACCAGGGCGACACACTGGGACTGAGCTCAGCCCTCACAGCTGATTGGTCAAACTGTGTGTGACTGGTTGGAACAGAAGCTGCAGCAGAAAGCCTGACAGGTTTGGACAGCCCTCACTAACCGTCACAGAAAGAACAGTATGATGGACTGAGCACTGAAAGACCAACACACATCATCTTTTAACACTATTAAGCATTAACAAACTAACAAACAACCAACTATTCATCCTCTTAGAGGAATTTGAGAGCTGAGATCCTCAGAATTATTACCCTCCACCCAATGTCCGAGTTCAGTTTTGACACTCCCCTGCTCCTCGCAGGATATACAGAGCGAGTTTCTCCTCCTTCTCTGGTGTTAACATAGAAGCTATCAGCTGTAGATCCATGCTGATCTGGCAACCTGTCCCCTGCCACTCACAGAAAGGATTATGTGACTTGATGTGACTCCACCTGAGCGACCATGACTCGTTCCCTCTGAGCAGCTCCTCAGCGTGTTCCTGAACTGAGTGAAGCCATCTGGAGCTGTGGGCTGGGCTGGGAGCAGTCATTTAAATACACTGTAGCTCCCTGACACACCTCACTGTATGGCTCTGTTATCTTTCCTTGTGTGTGACTGTAGGACACATCCCAAGCTAAACTAAGAGAGGCACAGTGGGCCGGGCCTGAGATTCTAGAGGCTGTGTCTCAGTTTTTACAATTGTACCAAAGATTTTTCTCAAACTGCAGAAAACGAGGCAGACTGAGCAAACTGAGCTTGTTAGGTGTTCCCACACAGCTGTGAATCAGACAGAATACAATCAAGACTCAGAATAAAGCCACTCAGAGGGATTTTAGCACAGGTGGCTTCACACACTCACGCAGAGCGACAGGTGATCAGGACCCGTCAGCATCACGTTGCTTCACGTGTGGACCGTCCTCAGGGTTTATTGATTTGTGAGTTTTGCTGCTTTTCAAGCTGCCATTGATCACAGACACTCTCTCACAACCTTCAACATACATGTTTTACTGCAGCCCTGAGTCCATCCAAGGGATTTTTTCATTGTACAAAAGTACAAGTGTCTGTCTGTCCCTCAGGGCCGCCGGCTGTTTTCCTTCTATCTTTGGTTTTAAACTAAAGGGGATGAAAACGATGTCGATCTCTGCTCTTTTTAATCCTACCAACCAACTTCTGTGTCCCGCACCTCAAATATTGACCTCATAGAACTGCAGCGCTCTGTGTACACACACACCCACACCCCCCCCCCCACACACACACACACATGGCCCTCACCAGGGCAACGGTGCAGTGCTGATCTCCAGGCTGCGTGCAGATAAGAGCTGCAGCTCGGAGCGCGGGCCTGGGGACCAGTAATCACACCTGTTCACCTGTTCGCTCTGCGTCAGCACGGATCCAGTTACGCTGTTGGAGGCGGCGCGGCGTGCCCGGGGACGGTCTCAGGCTGAGGCGCGTCTCTGGAGCGATGAGAGCCGCTGCACCTGCTCCCCCACACATGCAGATGAGGCCCAGCTTTGTTCAGGTGAATGGCTCATCTGCTCAGTTCCTGCTGCATTCACATGGATGCATGCAGGCATCTCATCCACACGCAGGCAGCCATAATAGCACATGGTCTGCGGAACACGCAGTCATTCCGTACCTGATCCATCTTCCTGACCCGTGTTCCTGGCCACAAAACCTCCTCAGGCCTCAGCTCCCAAACAGCTGGAGATGAGCGCAGTGTGATGTAGGATCAGCAGCTGTTGTGTTGCTAGCCGTTTTTATCACAGTTGCTATCACAGAAAAGTCTTCTAGTTTTGAACTGAACTGTTAAGTTGTTAATTGAACCCTCTGACAGCTCTCTGATGTGTTCACACACTGAGGCTGTGCTGTGGAACCATTGTTTGCTGCTAATGAACGTGTGTCTCCGTGTGTGGCAGATGCTGCACAGCACACACACCCTCATGGAAATTATTTGAATATTGCACAAAGGTTAATTTCACCCTCGGGTTTCACCCCCTTCTCACTGGATGCTGTTTTCATCCAACAAGGTGCATTGTGGGGCCAATCTGCCTAATTACAGATGATGAAGGAGCCATTAGCCACGTCAGACCACACACACACTCCTGCAGTGGAAACTGCTGCTTTACACAATGTGAGGATGATGTGATCAAGTCCCAGCACCTTACGCTCCTCTCCTGCTTTGCTCTGCTTTGGAGCATGGCAGAGGACAGACAGTGAGTCACTTACAGCTGCAGGTTTAGGATGAAAACACTGATATACTCAAAGCTTCTAAACGGTCAAGTAGGGCAAAGCTAGACATGTCTGTCTGTCCCTCTCAGGATATAAATAATGAATTCCCTCTCTCTCTCTCTCTGTCTCTCTCTCTCTGTCTGTCTGTCTCTCCCTCTCTCCCTCTCTCCCTCGCTCTCTTTCCCTCTCTCCCTCTCTCCCTCTCTCTCGCTCTCCTTCAGGCACCGTTCGCTCTCAGACTCATCAGCAGGAAGTTGACCCTGGAGCCCAAAGTTTCCATCAACGCCCGGATCGTGGTTGTGGGAGCGTCGGACACCGGCGTGTCCTTCCTGGAAGCGCTTTGCTTCTGGTGAGACGAGACTGCTATCAGACAGGCTTCACTGTCGAGGAGTATAAACCTGGAGGAAAACAACCAGAGATGAATGGATGCTTAAATATTCATAAACAGATTTATAGTTGATCATGCAGGAGGTGGAATTGTGTAAATAGAGACATAGCATGCAGCTAACATGCAGCACCAACAGTGTTGCCTCAGTAAGTCACGTAGCTCCTCAGTCCCTGGAAGATGTCGTCACCAATTAGCTTCATATACAAGTCTGTCGGTGAGGCAGAAAGTGAGGACAAAACAAATCTGGAACTGCTGCTTCAAACCAATGTTTGAAGTTTGATCTTGGTGGTGCCAATCCTGTGTCCGGGTACGGGGCGTAGCGCCGCCTGCACACTGGTGGCGCTGGGAATTTGTGTGAAAACACAAAACATTTGCTGCACTAGTTTTCTTATTCTTCCATACGAATTATTCATGAGAAGACGTTGACACACTGCTGCCTCGTGTCTGTGAACGCAGGATCCGAACCTTCTAGAGCTGCTGAACAGGAAATGTTCATGTGTGAAGGAGGCTCTTTGAGAGGAGGGAACCAGTCACAGAACGTGATGCATCTGTGGAGAAACTCTCCAGAGGAACTCTGAAACCCTGACCCCCCCCAACCCCCACCCCTCCCTCACTCCACCTCTTTTTATTTCTTTATCATCTTTTTATTCCAGGAATCCAATCTTTGGAAATGTCACTTGACTCGGGGTCGGACATCTGACATGTTTGCCTCCGTCCTGCCTTCTGTGAGATTAAACGCTGGGGCAGATAATAAGAAGCATGGGGGGGGGCTGATAGCTGCCAGGCAACCGAGAGAGAGAGGAAAACAAAGAAAGAGAGAGAGAGAGACAGAGATGGAGAGAGAGCGAAAGAAAGGGAGAGACAGAGAGAGACAGCTAGACAGAGAGAGAGAGCAAGTGAAGGAAAGGGAGAGAGAGAGAGAGAGAGACATGAAGAGAGACAGAAAAAGAGCTGGTGGCACGGTGTAGTGGTGGCAGCGTCAGGGTGGGGGCACACAGCTGTCTGAGGCCTGGCGTTGAGCCGGGTCTTTAATTACCCCCCCCCTCAGAGATGGTGTGTGCTGTCACTAATGAGTTGACTAATGAGGCGTTTAGTGTCCGCTGGACTCACTGTGAGGCAGCGACGCATTGAGAGGGTGAGTGATGGGTCAGTGCCCCCCCCCAACACACACACACCTTATCTACCCTGCCCAAACACTGTCCATAGCCCCCCACAGTTCTCCATATGACCCCCCCTCCACTGTGTCCAGGCTCAGACAGATAAAGCTCTGTGTGGTGGCGCGGTGGAGTGCGGGGGTTATGGGGGGCTTTGGGAGGTAATGGGGGGGTAATGGAGGGAGGGGGGGTAATGGGGAGGGGGGGGGTCAGGCCGCGGGGTCAGTGCTGCCGTCTGTCACCAGCTGATAACAGCAGCCCAGTCTCCCAGTCCCCCCCCCAGTCCTCCTGGCTCAGATGAACTGGGACACACCTCAGGCACCAGGGATCAGAACCAGTGCTCATCAGTCATTCACAGGATTTCCTGTTGTTTCACCTGATCTTTTTTAAATAACTTCATGTCGTGATTTTGTTCTCACCCACCAGCGATGAGGCCGACCCTTCATCAGGGTTTCACTGTAACAGCTGTAACAGCTGTTACAGCTGTAACAACTGTAACAACTGTAACAACTGTAACAGCTGTAACAACTGTAACAACTGTAACAACTGTAACAGCTGTTACAGCTGTTACAGCTGTTACAGCTGTAACAGCTGTAACAGCTGTAACAGCTGTAACAGCTGTAACAGCTGCTGTAACAGCTGTAACAGCAGCTGTTACAGCAGCTGTTACAGCAGCTGTTACAGTTCTTACAGCTGCTGTAACAGCTGTAACAGCTGTAACAACTGTAACAGCTGCTGTAACAGCTGCTGTAACAGCTGTAACAGCAGCTGTTACAGCAGCTGTTACAGCAGCTGTTACAGCAGCTGTTACAGTTCTTACAGCTGCTGTAACAGCTGTAACAGCTGTAACAACTGTAACAGCTGCTCCTTATCAAGCATCCATTAAGCAGCAGCTAACAGTTGGTAATCGCTAGTAAACTGTTAACTCAAAATCATTTCTCAGGTCATTTCTCAGGTAATCATTTATAGATGAGAAATAATTAAGAGTTAACAGTTTACTAATGATTAACAAAGGTGTTAAATAATATAATAATAATAAATAAACACAGTGGAGAGTAATAGTGCTCCCTTTCGGAGCACTAATGATATGATAAGTGCAGATGGGTTTGGTTCAAAACATCAGGCTAAATCACAAAAGAGCTACAGAGGAGACCTTAGCAGAAACAAGCTGCGGATGGAACGATCAGACAAGTCTTGTAGAATATCATCACAAGTCTGTGAGCTGCTCAGCCAATCAGGCGGCAGCGGCGTTGATTTAGCAGGAAGCAGAGATAAGAGGCGAGCAGGACGATCACAGGCGTCCTCCGATAAGGCCCGACACTGGCAGGTACACACTCCTATTCACAGCCCAGCGACTCTTATCAGCCCGCCATGTCCTGCAGGCCTCCACAAAGGAGCAGCATTTCCATCACAACAGAGGCAGTAAACACAGCAGCCGGGGGGGGGGGCACCCTCCTGAACTACACATTCATCTGTCCCTGGGAAAACTTTCAACACCTCAGACCAGATCAGTTAGAACTGCTAAATATCCATGTGTAGGTACACGAGCCCCTCTAAAGGATGGAATGCTCTCCATTGTCACCATTGAAGCTATGGAACGTTGGTTTCATTGGAAACGCCTCGGATGCTATTTCATGAGCGTTGCTCTCAGGGGTCTGAGAAAGAGGCAGCAGACAAACTGAAGCAAACGCTCAACTTTTCTTTAATTGGCTGGGTCGACGCTGGGGACAGGGTGGGGCTAACGAGGCTAACGAGGCTCATTAGGAAACACGTGAACGTTAGAGCAGGAAACCACTGGATGCAGAGGCAGACGTGCAGGAGAGCAGGCTCCAGCTCTGCTCCAGCTCTGCTCCAGCTCTGCTCCAGCTCTGCTCCAGCTCTGCTCCAGCTCTGCTCCAGCTCTGCTCCAGCTCTGCTCCAGCTCTGCTCCTCAGTGTCTCCAGTGGATTGTGTGGAGGATGAAGTCATGCTGCTGTCTCTTTGTCCTCATGCAGTCCTCACCTGAAGTTCAACAACCTGACCCTGGTCTCCACCCACGGTCTCCCCAGCGACCACCACCACGGCTTCCTGTCCACAAGGTCAGTCAGTGGCCGGGAATACACTAATACACTGTATCTATATGTAATACAGTATATATGAAGTACAAAATAGTGTAAAGGTAGCATAGGACAGTATGATTAAGTATTAGTAGGCAGAAATGTTTATCAAAATGTTTGATCAGGACTGCACTGTTGCCCTGGTGAGGGCGGTGTGTGTGTGTGTGTGTGTGTGTGTGTGTGTGTGTGTGTGTGTGTGTGTGTGTGTGTGCGGGCTCAGTCACGCCTACAGCAACACTGACTCCATCTGGACCACCCTGCGCCGCTGCGTCACCGTGGTGACCGGGAAGATGGTGGCCATCGACAGGAAGTCCAAACACATCCTGGTGTCTGGCGGCAGGAAGCTGTGCTACGACTACCTCGTCCTGTGCACCGGCCTGCAGTACCAGGTGAGGCCTGCAGTACCAGGTGAGACCTGCAGTACCAGGTGAGACCTGCAGTACCAGGTGAGACCTGCAGTACCAGGTGAGGCCTGCAGTACCAGGTGAGACCTGCAGTACCAGGTGAGGCCAGCAGTACCAGGTGAGACCTGCAGTACCAGGTGAGACCTGCAGTACCAGGTGAGACCTGCAGTACCAGGTGAGGCCAGCAGTACCAGGTGAGACCTGCAGTACCAGGTGAGACCTGCAGTACCAGGTGAGGCCTGCAGTACCAGGTGAGACCTGCAGTACCAGGTGAGACCTGCAGTACCAGGTGAGGCCAGCAGTACCAGGTGAGACCTGCAGTACCAGGTGAGGCCTGCAGTACCAGGTGAGGCCAGCAGCAGACTCCACCTCCTGGCTCATGCTGTTGAAAAGCCAAATCGCAGTAAAACCACAGGAACCTCTTCCAGTAGGTGTTGCTCTGCAACCCAACAACCTGATAGTCTGTTTGAGTGTTTAGTTCAGATTAATAAAGTTCAGTAAAACCGTTGAGTCTGAGCTCAGTTCTCCATCCTGCTCATCCTCTCTGGTTCATCTTTAGTTCTTCCTCCCTCTCTTTTTAATTCTCTTGTAGGCGGCTTGTGAACATTCTAGATCATATGTGTGTGTTGTGGATGCTGCAGGTTCCGTGTCCCAGCCGTGTGGAGGGGAGCCAGACCCAGGCCCCCCCCCCCAACCTGCTCACCCTCAACGACCCCCACGACTGCAGGGCTGCTCGCCACTGGCTCTGCTCCCACTTCATAGAGCTGGAGGGTATGTCTCTCTCTCTCTCTCTCTCTCTCTCTCTCTCTCTCTCTCTCTCTCTCTCTCTCTCTCACACACACACTCACACTCACACACACACACACACAGAAGCCAGAGTGCATGTGCAGTAGTTTGACATTGCACTGAAGTGCCCCGGTGTAATTAGCAGCTAATTAGCTGCAGAGAAATCTTTCATCTCTGTGAATCAGGTCCGCTCTCCTCCAACCATTTCTCATCATCGTATCAGTGAGAGCCGAGCTTTTCAGAGCGGAGAAGAACACAGAGTCATTAAGCAAAATTAATCTGCTCTCTGAAGGAACGGTGCAGCCTTCTAGAGTGATGCTTTTATACACACTAATTAGTTGATCCCAGTCCTAAATGAAAACCATTAATAAATGCAAATTGGCTCCAGCAGATACTGTTTATTTCCATAATCTGCTCAACACAGTCTCGCTCTCAGCACCAGCATCTTTCTTACAGACGACAAATCAAACAGAGACGTAGAATCAGTTCTTGCTCTCTTCAGTTTCTCAGGCAGGACCTGGACCATAGCTCTATGTTATCATAGAAGCTATCAACTGACTCTACATGATTCTACGTTCCTTGCTGAACAGCTTCTCAGCTTGTTCCTGAATTAAACACTAACTGGAGTTCACGTTCATACGTTTCTTAAGCTGCATTTCAAAATTCCCACATTTCTGAATGAACCAGGACGGGATGATGTTTGAGCAGCTGTTGAACATTTCTGTCCAGGAACAGACTGGTTCTGGTTCTCCTTTAGAAACGTACCCAAAATTCTCTTTGATTGTTCCAATCAAGTCATACGTTTTTTAAATGATTTTATGGATCATTCCCTGAGTATCCACTGAGTGGTGGCAGCTTTGCAGAGTATGAAGAAGGACGGTTTTTGGATCTGAGAGCAACACAATGCAATGCTCCACGTGCACAGGAAATGAATTCCTGCAGAGGTCACAGTGTTCTCCTTCATTCCAGCAGCCGCGTGATTAAAAACACAAATCTGCTCTTATCGAACACGCTGCGCTGCACATTTGTCCCTGAGCTGAGCGTCCAGCCCGTCTCTGCAGACAGACAGCGTGTCTCCTGCTGGACCCTGAGGCAGCAGCAGAAAAGAAAGAGAAGAAAGTGAATGTGAGGGAGCAGCTGCACCTCCAGCACCATGGACAGCAGCAGAAACACCTCAAACACAACCACACGAGAGGAGGAGAGCCAGCGATCTGCTCAACCGCTCCTCCAGTTTCTGCCGTCACGTGTGTGTGTGTGTGTGTGTGTGTGTGTGTGTGTGTGCGTGCATGCGTGTGTGTGTGTGTGTGTGGGAGGGGGGGGCTGGTTCCTCGTGGTGGTTCACTGTATGTCTCCGGCCTCCAGGGGACGCTATCGTCTACGGGAGCGGCCTGGACGCCTTCACCGCCGTGGAGGCGCTGCTGGACCTGGGCGTCCAGGGCCGTCGCATCCACCTGGTGCTGCCCCCCCCACCCCACCCCCCCCCCACCCCACCCCTCCCCACCCCACCCCCCCGCCTCCTGCTTCAGCGACCCGGCCGTGCAGACGGCCGTGGACAGGGCGCTGGCCAGGGCGGGGGTCCAGCTGCACCCGGGCTGCCTGCTGCTCCACCTCAGCCATGGAGAACATCCTGAGCTGCTGACCTCCGCCACCTTCAGCAGCCAGGCCGGGCCGCTCCAGCTCAGCTGCTCTGTAGGTTTGCTGCCGTTGTTTATTTTGCTTGCTAGATTTATTCTGCTTTGCTTACTGCTTAGTGTTACGACTGATTATTGTCATTATTATTGTTGTTATTTACTGTGAAGATTGTGTGTGTGTTTTGTTGTGTATCTTGAATCTGATCTGTGTGGCTGCTGGACAGAATAACTTCCCTTTGGGATAAGAACATATCTCAACTTCTTTTATCTTATCTTAGGTCAGTTTATCTTATCTTAACTTATCTTATTTTACCTTAGTTTAGCTTTGCCTATCTTATCTTAGCTTATCTTTTTATATGTTTTAGCATGCCCACATTACATCCAAACATACACAAAGACTCCAGGATTGATTGATATGATAGGATATAATATCATATAGATGTAAGATATAGCCATAAGATATGACATAGATATAATCCCCAGAAGCTGTGCAGGGTGTGTGTTGTACTGCTTGTGCTCCTTGCTGTCAGGTGTTGATCAACGTGTGCAGCAGGGCGGTGGACGTGGACGTCCTGAGCAGCATCAGCAGCAGCTTCCTGGTCTTCCTGGACCGACTCATCGTCGACGCCAGCTTCAGGACCTGCGACGCCGCCATCTTCGGCGCCGGGCCGCTCACCAAGTTCTCCCTCAGCTACTACGCAGACGGGCGGTCGCACGCTAGCTTCAACTCCCAGGAGGTGGGCCAGGACCTGGCGGCCATGCTGCTGCGCCTCCTGGACC
>CM055206.1:19364065-19369065 GCA_029224185.1 Karalla daura | reverse complement strand
AGGAATTGGGTTTTGGCGAGTTTTAACTCTCAGATAATCTCAGTTTGGCCCATTTGAAGGGAAGAGGAGGAGGAGGAGGATGAAGAGGGGGAGGAGAAAGGGAGGGGGGCTCTGATTAGGCACAGCACGCGCCGCCATAACTGGGGGGCAGATTGCTTTTTGCCTCCCTCCCTCCATCGACTTCTCCTTCTTCTTCACCTCCTTTTTTCAATTGTGCAATTTCCTTTTCAATCACAGCTCTGCAGCTTGTTCATGCAGGGCTATTGTGATGCAAAGCAGCCACCCCCCCCCCCCCCCCCCCCCCCTAATTACACATGCACCGAGTGATGGATTCATGTCTGCACTAACTGTCACACCTGTGTGTGTGTGTGTGTGTGTGTGTGTGTGTGTGTGTGTGTGTGTGTGTTAAAATGCAGACGTAACTCAGTGTCACGTGTTGTGTGAACCGACAACATCTTTGCCATGTTTTATCATGATTTTGATGTTTCATCGTGTATCATCACATGACGAGGCGTCCACGCTCTGAAGTCCTTCATTCAGCGTTCAGCACTGAGAGGGAAACATTCACTCCTGAAAGATCAACCGTTCAAACAGTTTCCAGGAAGAGATGCTGCTTCCACCCATGGGAGTGAGATAACTGGATAATTCCATTCTGTACTTTGGTGCTGGTAATGTGAAACAGCAGAGGGAGGAGGAGTGAGATTCCACACAGTCACAGATCAGACGGGGATCACCTCATCTCCCATGATGCATTGCTGCAGACTGGAGCCCCTCGGCCTCACACCTTCTCCACTCTGGGCTCCTTGGTTTCCTGAAAGTCTTTGAGGAATGTTTGAAACGAAGCTATCGTGAGCAGAAGGTTTTGGACTCTTCTTGGTTCACTCCAACGTGATCGACCTCCTGGAAAAGTCCTGGATGGCAGAAATGCTGTGAGATGAGCACACGTTTGCTCTTCCTCTCTGCTTTTCACCTTTTTCCCATCAACACAACTTCATTTTTTCATTTTTCAACAGCTCTCCGCTGCTCCCCCTCTGCCGCCTCAGCTGACATTGTGGTTTTGAGGCTGAACACATTGTGATCATGAAGTTTTAGCACTTAGTTTAACATCCACCAGATTCATGAATGTTAACGTGCTGTCAGTGCAACAAGCAGAGGGCACGATCGGCTTCAATGAGAGAAAGATCAAATGAAATGATAGAAATCGCTGCATGGGCAGAGACACTGGTCTGGAGGTGACCCTGCCACATTCACTCTGCACTGTTGCTGCTCATTGATATTTTTACATTTCACATTTTTGTTTAATTGTTGTGTCCTCCTTGGACCGACCGGACAGACCCTCACCCTCCTAGAACACCTCCCCCCACCTCCCCCCACCTCCTCCACCCACAGGAGACCCAGAAAGCCGAGGCACGTGTAGATCTCCATACAAACTCATCAGACCGTAAAAGCAGGAGGCTGCTGGCGTGTGCCCTGGTGGAGACAGGGAGGAGGAGGGAGAGAGAGAGAGAGAGAGAGAGAGAGAGAGAGAGTGTGTGTGTGTGTGTGTGTGTGTGTGTGTGTGTGTAAAGAGAGAGAGAAGGGGGGGGGGTGGAATACAATGAAACCCCTCAGGTACATCTGCTTTGCAATCTGCAAATCCTCTCTCCATCACCCCTCCCTCCTCCTCCTCCTCCTCCCTCAGCCTCTCCATCCTCCCACACCCTCTCTCTCTCTCTCTCTCTCTCTCTCTCTCTCTCTCCCCCTCTCCTCAGGTCCATGGGGAGCTCGGTCCCTCTGATTGGTCGGGGATGAGGCAACAAAGGGGGGGAACAATGTCATCATGTCGCCTTAAAAACACTGCAGCGAGCTGAGCTGAAGACACCTCAGGAGGACCAGGAAGGGACCAGTCCTGCACCTGCTCCACACCCCGAACCAGGACCCGGACCTTCATCCTGGACTTTCATCCTGGACCTATGTTGAGCTGAAGGCTCCTCAGGAAGACGCGCCCGGGACGAGGACCTGGACTATAGTTCTGGATTTCTCCTCCTCCTCCTCCTCCTCCTCGTACTACTACTACTACTAGTGCTCCTTCGTCTTCTCTTCTCCTCTTTTCCTCTCCGTCCAAAGTGCCTCAGCAGCATCATGCCCCGAGGGTTCCTGGTGAAGAGGAACAAGAAGCCCAACCCGGTGTCCTACCGGGTTCGCTCGGATGAGGAGGATGCGGAGCAGGCGGACTCTCCTCCTTCCTCCTCCTCCATCCTTTCCTCCTCCTCCTCCTCCTCCTCATCTTCCTCCTCCATCCTCTCCACCTCAGCATCGGCCCCGGTGGCGGCTCCGGGTCCGGGTCGCTCTCAGACCCCGTCCCCGTCCTGCGGAGCAGCGGCTCCGGACTCGGACCTCCGGCCGGTCCAGTTCGGGGACCCGGAGGCGGTGTTCGGGGGGTGTACAGCCCGACCCGGCCCGGACCGGCCCTGGACCCGGGCAGCCGCCTCGGCTCCCCGGCGTCTGCGGCGTCCTTCCCGGGGCTGGAGCAGCTGCTGGGTCCGGTGGACCTGAAGGTCTGCTCCAGGACCACCTCCAGAACCTCCTTCTCCTCCTCCTCCACCACCTCCTCCAGAACCGAGACCAGCAACAAGCGTCCCAACAGCGACTCACGGAGCAAAACCTCCTCCTCCTCCTCCTCCTCTTCCTCCGCTAAGAGGACCAAGGCTGTGAGGAGGCTGCAGTTCCTGGACCAGGTCACCACCTCCCCAGTGCTGGGCCTCAGGATCAAGGAGGAGCAGGAGGAGGATCAAGCAGCAGGAGGAGCAGGAGGAGCAGGGGGAGCCTTCATCTGCCAGCTGTGCAGGGAGGGCTACCCGGACCCCCTGTCCCTGGCCCAGCACCGCTGCTCCAGGATCGTCCGGGTCGAGTACCGATGTCCCGACTGCTCCAAGGTCTTCAGCTGCCCGGCCAACCTGGCCTCCCACAGGAGGTGGCACAAGCCCCGAGGGGCCCAGAGAGGAGCAGCAGGAGGAGGTGCTGAGGAGACCTCCAGTGGCAGGGACACTCCCAGCCCTGGAGCCTCCTCCTCCTCCTCCTCCTCGGGCTCAGGTTCAGGCTCAGATGAGGGGCTGTTTGACTGCTCCTCCTGCTCCAGAAGGTTCAAGAGGAGAAGCTTCCTCAGGAGGCACCAGGAGATGCAGCATGGAGCTCCAGCGCTGCAGAAAGAGGAGCCGGAGGAGCACGAGGAGGAGCAGCAGAGTCCAGCTCCTCTCAACCTCTCAGGGGCCTCTCCCTCCTCCTCCTCCTCATCCGGCCTGCGCTGCCCGGTCTGTGGGGACACCTCCTCCAGCCGAGGAGCACAGGAGCGGCACCTCCGCCTGGCCCACTCCTCCCAAGTGTTCCCCTGTAAGTACTGCTCCTCGGTGCTCTACAGCTCCCCCGGACTCACCCGCCACATCAACAAGTGTCACCCGTCAGAGAACCGGCAGGTCATCCTGCTGCAGGTCCCGCTCCGGCCGGCCTGCTGAACCCACACCTCCACAACCTCCCCCCAGGCCTCCACAACCTCCCCCCAGGCCTCCACAACCTCCCCCCAGGCCTCCACAACCTCCCCCCAGACCTCCACAACCTCCCCCCAGACCTCCACAACCTCCCCCCAGGCCTCCACAACCTCCCCCAGACCTCCACAACCTCCCCCCAGGCCTCCACAACCTCCCCTCAGATCCTCCAGCTCCTCCAGAACCTTCCCCCAGCTCCTCCGGCTCCTCCTGCTCCTCCAGAACCTTCCTCCTGATAGAAACACACTTCTGAGAACTGAGAACTTGGCACTTTTTTTGGAGATGTTTTCTCTCTTTCTCTGTGTCAGACACCAAATATTTAAATTGCTGAAGAGTTTTAACAGAATTTTTCCTCCTTCTGTGTCGAGACATTGTGGACGTAAGCATACGTCTCCGACTCCCTGCTGAGGATGTTGTCCTTGTGGAGGTCAGAGGTCAGAGGTCACCTCGCTGTTGTTTTTGACCCTGCTCCTCCTGAGTGCATTAGACTGTTCATTTATTTATTTATTTTCTAATAGAATCTCTGCACAAGTGCTATTAGCTTGGACGTACGATAGACCAGGAGGAGGAGACGACCTGGAGCCGCACGCCTCCACCTCGTCTCGTCGCTCTGATTAGCTTTAACAGTTAGCTCGTGGATCCTCGGATCAGTAGCTGTCGCCTGGAGAGTAAAAACCAGAGTTCAGACTAGCGTAGCCGCTAATGCCTTCGGATTAGAAACTCCTGCTGTAAAACTGCCTTAAACTCGTCTGACTGTGTTCATCACTGGCTGGCTGTGACACGCCTCCTGATTTTTTAAGTCCTCTGTATTACCACTATACAGTATAATATCGAACTCTTGTTTCTATTTATTTGCCTATTTATTTGTGTAAGTTATTGCTGTGTGGTGTCTGTGAGCTGTCGGATAGTTTTTATTTATTCTGAGACAAAGTCTCCCCGTGACTCTGGCAATCAGCCGCCGTCGGGACGAATCACTGAATGCAATCATGAGCGTTGTTCTGACTTCTGTCTGTCCCCACTCTTCCTGTAGCCCGTAGCTCTTATACTGCTTCTGGATGTTTCTGCAGTATTTTGCTAAATGTCCAAAAATAATAAATACCAAACTGAGAAGATGATCTTTGTTCCTTTTTGTGTGTTTTACCATGAGATATATGAGTATATACACGAGTAGATGTGTGTGCATGCACACGTACTAACACACGTAGAATATTTATCTGGATACAACAGGGAAACCAAAAGAATATGTGGAATATTTATTTATTTATTTATTTATACACACATATGTACTGTCCACTTAGAACCATAAACCAGCATGAGACACCATAACAAACCTTTGAATCCCAGCATGTGTTGCAGAACATTGGCACAGTGCTGGAATGTAACTGAGTATGTAACTGAGTATGTAACTGAGTATGTAACTGAGTATGTAACTGAGTATGTAACTGAGTATGTAACTGAGTATGTAACTGAGTATGTAAC
>CM055206.1:19319065-19359065 GCA_029224185.1 Karalla daura | reverse complement strand
GGAGGGCTGTGAGGCCGGAGGGCCAAGTGCTTCCTGCCCAAACATCTCAGCACCGCGGCTCCCAGCCTGGGAGGGTGTGTGTGTGTGTGTGTGTGTGTGTGTGTGTGTGTGTGTGAATCAATAAGGGTCAGGGAGCAGGGCTGTCTGAAGAGCCCATAAAGTGACTGAGCTTTGTAAAGGTCGGGGGCCGGATTAACACCACCTCCACCGCACAGTGGGACTTTCTCTGGCTGATGGAGGAGAGGATTAGAGAACCAGGTGGAGTCCCTCAGCTCAGAGATGATGTGAGGAGACGAGCTGCTCCTGAGGCCAGAGTCTGAACGCAGACTAACCCTCCACTCCCTCTACAAACACAGCCTCAAACTCCTCTCAGAGGTCTGAACACAGCTCCTCTCCTGAGCTGCTCCTCCACACGTGTCCATCTAGAAGCTGATCTCAAAGTGTGATGGAAACACTTTGTTCACATCTCCAGGTCACGTGACCTGACGTAGGGGTCACATGACCAGTTCCCTTCAGACCAGAGGGACAGAGGAGGAGACTCAACTGTTTCTACATCTGATTCATTAATAATAATAATTATTATTATTATAATAACTTAATTTATGGATCACTTAACATAAGTACAAAGTGTTTCACAGTTAAATCAAGAGAAATAAAATCCAACTTAACGTGTGGATGATGACATTCAGATCATACATGCAGCAGACAAGCTCTACAGGTTTCATTCTCTTCACCTTTAAAGACGTCACATTCCAGGTCTGAGGTCTGCCTCCAACACCCAGATGCTCTGAGCTCAGATAACCTCTGCCATAGAACTCTTCTATCACATGTTCGACATTCAACCTGAAGCATCTACTGTAGTGAAACACATGAAAACACTAGTAGAGAAGGGTGGAGAACATGTTTTCTCCTAACAGATCAAACCCACCGAGACTGAATCCTCTCTGGAGAAGCAACTGAACTTCACTGAAGAATGAACGTCTTCTCAACTGTGATGTTTCCACAGGCCTGGTATCAATGATCAGAAGATCAGTTGGAGTGTGTGTGTGTGTGTGTGTGTGTGTGTTGGGGGGGCAGCCATCTGTGACCTCTGACCACCAGCAGGTTCCTCCTCTGCCTCTTGTTGCTGTTTTGTTGCAGTTATTTATTTACAGACGCAGTCAGCCTCTCCTGGTGCCAGGAGCAGGAGGGATCTGTGGGGGGATGATGGAGGGAGGGGGGAAGGTGGCGGGGGGGGGGGGGGGGTTGGGAGCGCAGGGGGGGGGGGTGCGGGGGCTTGGCTCTAACCTGACGTCCAGCGGGCAGGCGGAGCAGCCAGTGGACAGAGGGAGAGTGGGGACCATCTGTGGGACAGACGAACTGAACCAGGCTGAGGAGCTGCCAGGAGCAGGAGCAGGAGCAGGAGCAGGAGCAGGAGCAGGAGCAGGAGCAGGGGCAGGAGCAGGAGCAGGAGCAGGAGCAGGGGCAGGAGCAGGGGCAGGAGCAGGAGCAGGAGCAGGGGCAGGGGCAGGAGCAGGAGCAGGAGCAGGAGCAGGAGCAGGAGCAGGAGCAGGGGCAGGAGCAGGAGCAGGAGCAGGAGCAGGAGCAGGAGCAGCTCTCCATGTCCAGACACCCATCAGTCATGGAGAGTCATGGAGAGTCATGGAGAGTCATGGAGAGCTCTTCCTCACGAGCTGCTTCATTGTATCTCACACACTTGATGTGGTTTGCTGAAAAGACTCTATCAGCCACGTACGTACATGACCATAATCTGTCCTGAGCCTGATGATGGAGGGATGGACAGACAGACAGATAAATGGACAGATAGATAGACAGATGGATGGATGGATGGATGGATGCTGCAGATGCTGATGTAGAGTGATAGAATGTCCCGGAGGTTCAATTACAGCAGCTCTCATTATCTGAGCTGTGTGGTGCTGATCCTGGGGGAGAAGCCTCCTCCTCTCTAATGATCACAGCTCTGCCACCCTGTGCTGTTATGTGCTTTGTTAATGCAGCGAGGAGGCGCCGCGCCTCCTCTGAGCCTCCTCTGAGCCTCCTCTGTGCCTCCTCTGTGCCTCCTCACAGCTCCTCCCCAGCACAAACTGTTCCTGCTCCTCCCTGGGGAGCTCCTGGCTGGCTCCTCTTGCTCTGAGAAAGAACTGGTGTCACTTCTGAGGAACCTTCAACCTTCAGCAAGTCTGTCTCACGTTACACCTACAGCTCCATCATAGCTCAGGGTCTGCTCTACAATACCTACACTTCCTGCTCAGATCTGGCCTTAAAGACGTTTATAGATACACCTCAAAGGCAGCTGAGCTGGGCCACACACACACACACGACCGCACGCACACACACATGCACGCACACGCACACGCACACACACACACACTCGGCTCTTTGTTGTTTCTACTTCACCCTCGTTGTTTCTGCTCTCTCTGATTAAACGCGGCGGTGTGCGACAGGAAATGAATTCCTTGCTACGCCTCACACAACATGAGACGAGCGACGTGGAGAGGGAACTCTCAGGGTCTCTGAGGAGCGGAGCTACGGCTCCGACACACTCAAACTCCAGTCAGCTCTCCAGTCAGGCTGGGTGGAGCTCAGCAGATGGTCTGGATGGTGTGTCAGGGTTCCAGGTGGTGGTTGGACCAGGAGCAGGCTGGTTACACCACCACCACCATCAGACAGATCACTAGACTGAGCTCACCCTCCACCTTCCTGGTTGTAGCTGAAGCATGAGCAGATTGAGATGTGACATCATCATTAAGTGAGTTAATGTTACGTTATGTAAATTAATGCAACTGAACACAACTGAACAGGACTATACACAGCATAACCCTCTGCCATTATTATGCCATAGGATCTGTGTTTGTATTTCTATTCTTATTTCTATTGATGTTTTCAGTTTATTGTACTCAATACTCTGGGCTACTATAACAAACTAGTTTCCCCGAGGGGATGATTGAACTTTTCTATCCGTCTTTCCATCTATAACACAACGTGACAGAATGTCACTTTACATAAGATAACTATGATGAAACAAGAAGTCTTTACGTGATTGTATGTGAGTTAACATGACTGAACGTGACGTCGGTGGTTCCATCCCAGCTTCCCCAGTCAGACACTGAACCTCAGCTCATGAAGTGGTCAGAGTAACGTAGTACCAGTACCAGAGTAATGGGTGGGGTGGTTAGAGTAACGTAGTACCAGTACCAGAGTAATGGGTGGGGTGGTTAGAGTAACGTAGTACCAGTACCAGAGTAATGGGTGGGGTGGTCAGAGTAACGTAGTACCAGTACCAGAGTAATGGGTGGGGGTGCAGCCTCTGAGCCCTCCAGACTGGAGAAAGCTGTTGTTGTTGCAGTGCAGAACTCCTGCTGCTGCTCCCTCAGCTCCTCCTGGTCCCCAGCTCCTGCAGGAGACCAGGAGGAGCTCCCTGCGCTGGTTACCTGGAGGCAGGTGCAGCAGGGAGGCTGAAGGTCCCTGAACGCACCACTCACCCTCCTCTGACTGAGTCAACTCGCTCTGAAGCAGAGGAGATGGCTGCTGAACATCAGATGTCTGAGAGGGTGAGAGCGTGAGAGGTGAGAGGGTGAGAGGTGAGGGGGTGAGAGGGTGAGAGGTGAGGGGGTGAGAGGTGAGAGGGTGAGGGGGTGAGAGGGTGAGAGGGTGAGAGGTGAGGGGGTGAGAGGGAGAGAGGGTGAGGGGGTGAGGGGGTGAGAGGATCAGAAACACATAAAAAATGTAAAAAAATGATAAAATCAAAGGAAATGACATATATATATACACATATATGCATCTCCACTGGGGTGCGTCCACTGGGATTAAACTGGGATCACTGGAATCAGAGTTGTTGTGCTGCCGTCCGTGTGTCGTCCTGCTCCTGCCTCAGCCTCTGAAGCTCCACAGACCCTGGATCCACCAGCAACTCTGCTCCTGCTGCTCCTCCTCCTCTGGATCCTCCTCCTCCCCCTCTTCCTTCCTCTCCACTGTCTCCTCATCACTCATCTTCCTCCTTCTCCTCCTGTTTATGCTCCTCCTCCTCCTCCCAGTTCTCCTAGTCTTGTCCCTTTTTTCTTTCATTATAACTGAAGGGCTGTTTGTCTGGGAGGAGGTGGAGGAGTAGAGGAGGAGGTGGGGGTTGTATGGTGAAAGAAAATGGACCTCTTCCTCTTCTTCCTGTTCTTCCTCTTCTTCCTCAGCAGCTTGTTCTAATCCTGGCCCGGAGCCTCGGCGTGCGCTGGAGCGAACTCCTCCATGGCAACAGAGAGGAGCAGCAGCACCTGGTGCTCCTCTCTGCTCCTCGCCCTCACTGGCAGCTGACGCTGACGCTCCCCACGCCAGGTGGTTCCACTTCAATCACATTAGCTAGTCACTGCAGGGTTAATAAAGAGCCCCCCCCTCTCCTCCTCCTCCTCCTCCTCCTCCTCCTCCCTCTCTGAGGCCGCAGCATTTTAAAACTCGTTAAAATGAAGATCCTCCGCCTGATAATGAAAGCAGAGGCAGCGACAGCTCCTTGGAATCCAGGGCTAATGTTTCAGGGAGGGGGGAGGTGGGGGGAGGAGGGGGAGGAGGGGGAGGAGGGGGGAGGAGGGGGGAGGTGGGGGGAGGAGGGGGAGCAGTCCGCTTAGTAGTCCATTTGTACAAAGAGCAGAATGATAATAGAGCTTTTCATGGAGAGACAGAGCAGATGGAGGCCGGTGAGGCAGAGAAGCTGCAGATGAGTCCGAGCGCCCGTCCACAGCGGTGCAGGTGTCAGCGCTGACACTCAGCGACTCCAACAAACCTCCTGTTGCTTCGACGCCTCAGTCGGCTTTCTTAGCCAGGGGGAAAAAGTTTCCCCTTTTGTTTTTAACCTTTAATCTCTCCCAGGAGGAGGCTGCACTTTGTTTATCCACGAAAAAAACACGTTTTGGGTTTTTTTAATGAGTTGAAGCGATAAAATGTGATAAATTTTGCGGTTTACCTGCAACATCAAAGGAAGAGTGGGATGTCTGCCACCTACAGGCGAGGCTGGAAACTGCAGCCTAATGGTTCTCAGATTGTTGCGTTTTTCATGCTTTGTTTCCATCATCCCTAGAAATATTATAGATGCTGTAGATATACATAGAAATATTCAGAACTGAATTATCACATTACAATTCTGCTTCTGTAAATGTGTCCATCTAGAAGCTGATCTCAAAGTGTGATGGAAACACTTTGTTCACATCTCCAGGTCACGTGACCTGACGTAGGGGTCACATGACCAGTTCCCTTCAGAGCAGATGGACAGAGGAGGAGACTCAACTGTTTCTACATCTGATTCAAAGATCTAAGAAAACTATGTTCTGGACGTCCATCTTCCTCAGAGTGGAGGACCAGGACCACACTGTTGCTCTCGCTCTCTCTCTCTCTCTCTCTGTCTCTCTCTCTCTCTCTCTCTCTCTCTCTGTCTCTCTCTCTCTCTCTCTCTCTCTCTGTCTCTCTCTCTCTCTCTCTCTCTCTCTCTATCTCTCTCTCTCTATCTCTCTCTCTCTCTCTCTCTCTCTGTCTCCAGGCGCCTCTACAAACATGGCTGACAAGCCTCCAAAACACATCAGATCTTACTTTAAAGTGCAGATCCACCCAAGGAAGCTACATCCTGATTATTATTATTATTGTATTCATCACATTTAAAACTCTTGCCTCTTACCTTTAGAACTCTCAGGTCTTGGCTGCAGTTCCGTGTGGATCTCTGTGGTTGTGCAGGCTCAGCTGCACGTATGTTTATGTCTGGTGACTGTTTTTTACTGTTTTTTAGAAGGAGTGCAACAAACATTTCTAACTAGGGCACATTTAGAACATCATTTATTGTTTTGTTTTGTGTACATCTACCTACAACAAACCACAGTCAGTTAACAGCAACTTCATTCTATATTACTCCATTTCTATCCACTTGAAGCTGCATCCAACACAATTTTTCCCCATAGACCACCATGTTAAAATATCCAACTTTACAGCCTTGATACACATTGTGAATGTGTCTGTTTCTATCTGCAGCTGCAACACAAAGTAAATAATCTGTTCTGAATAATTCTGAATAAAATACTTTTCACATCCTCTGGGTGCCTTCTGTTCGTCTTTCATCAGCAAGATAAAAAAAAAGATTCTTCTTATCGAGTCCTTTCTCTGGATGCAACTGGACAGTATTTTATGTCTGTCTTCCTCAGAAGCATCACGAGACACATCAAAGCCCTGAGGCCGAGCTGGAGATGGAAGAAGGGAGGAGGGAGGAGGAGGAGGAGGAGGAGGAGGAGGAGGAGGATGCCCACACTTTAATCTTCTTTATCCGCTGATGTGAGGACAGACCATCCCAAATTCCATTTACAAGAGAAATACTGATGCAAAAAGGCTGAGCATGTCTTTATACCAGAGTGAACAAATTGGGATGCAAATGTGCCGCCTTTGAACTGTGTAAAGTGGCATAATGGGATGATCCATAAATTATTAATCTGTTGGTTTAGAGCCGAACACGCTGACATCACTGCTGCAGCTCCAAAACCAGAGGAAAACCTGGAGGAACGAGGGGAGAGACATCCTGGGACTGTGTTAACGGAGCGGACAGTGGAGCTTCACGTTTCAGACGGAAGATCCTGAGATTTATTCCAGACAGCTCGTGACATCATGACGTTAAAGTACGTTCTGTCATGAAATATCAGAACGAATATAAAACAGTGCTTCATGAGCAGCGTGTGATCACCTGTTTCCATGCTGTTTGTTCTGTTTTGGTGTCGGTATACTCAATGGTTTTACAACCGACTGTGTGTGGAGTGACCCCGGGTTCACACACACACACACACACACACACACACACACACACACACACACACACACACACAGCGTCTCTGCATCTTTTCAGCTCTTTGTGTCGGATTTACGAGCAGCGACTTCACAGCTTTGGTTCCGCCTCGCTCTCTTTCTTATTCGTCCCCAGCAGCAGCTGTTTGCAGCAGAACTGACTGTACACTAACCTGCACACACACACACACACACACACACACACACACACACACACACACACACACACACACACACTGAGTCCAGCCGGTGTGTTTGTCAAGCCATGGTGGAGACCAAAAAAAGAGCAAAAAGGAGCCTTAATAGATTTTATTCATCCATCACCAGGTTGGGTTGGACGTGAATTATCAACTAGTCTCTGGTTCCTCCTCTGGCTCCTCTTTAGTCTCTGGTTCCTCCTCTGGCTCCTCTTTAGTCTCGGTTCCTCCTCTGGCTCCTCTTTAGCCTCTGGTTCCTCTGATTCTGACTCCAACATGCACAGAACAGTATGTAAAATCATCTGAAGCAGACAACACAGCTAAGTTATGTAATGTCATTTAAGGTTGGATACGTTAGTTTAGTCACAAAATAGTTACAATACATTATTTTTAGTCACACATGGTCACGATGTTCTTCACAGGGGGTGATGTGAAGTCACATGATCGTTGAGGGGAGTGGCACTTAAATTCCCAGGATGTTTTCAGCTTTATTTTAACTTCTATTTATTCGTGTTTATTAGTTGTATGTCAGAGTTCTTATATAATTTAATCATTTTAACTGAAACTCAGTGAAACTGTCGTCACCTGACTCCCACCCAAAGGTCAAAGGTCAGATCAGACATGTTGACAGGACCAGAGGCGTTGCCATGGTTACCTGCATCATCATCATCATCTTCGAAACAAGTCAAACCTGCTAAACAAAAATATACGCTTTCATCTTGATTTTCAACAGTTTTCCTCCCTGTGTGGATCAACTAACCTGATGCCTCCTCCTCTTCTTCCTCCTCCTGCTCCTCCTCCTCCACCACCACCTCTTCTTCCTACTCCTCCTCCTCCTCTTCCTCTTCCTCCTCCTCCTGCTCCTCCTCCTCCTCATTTCTTACAGTGTGTGTGTGTCCAGACTGGGAGCAGCTGGTCAGTTAGCAGGGCCACATCAGCGTCAGGCCGCCTCACTGCTAATGAGATTAGTTTAAGCAGCAGGGAAAGCTCTGTGTGTGTGTGTGTGTGTGTGTGTGTGTGTGTGTGTGTGTGTGTGTGTGTGTGTGTGTGTGTTGGGGGCAGACAACAACACACCCAGACACCCCCATAACTACACAGAGTTGTTGGATACTGGCGGCATGTCGCCAGGTGTGTTTCCACCAGAGGACGTTCTGCGTCTGGACGTCTGCTGGGCTCTGATTGGCTGATAGCTCCAGCAGCCAGCCAATCACAGCCTGACGTAGCGCCAAGGCCAGAGAGATGAGCAGCAGAGTCTCTGGTTCCTCCTCTGGTTCCTCCTCAGTCTCTGGTTCCTCCTCAGTCTCTGGTTCCTCCTCTGGTTCCTCCTCAGTCTCTGGTTCCTCCTCTGGTTCCTCCTCAGTCTCTGGTTCCTCCTCAGTCTCTGGTTCCTCCTCTGGTTCCTCCTCAGTCTCTGGTTCCTCCTCAGTCTCTGGTTCCTCCTCTGGTGCCTCCTCTGGTTCCTCCTCTGGTTCCTCCTCAGTCTCTGGTTCCTCCTCAGTCTCTGGATCCTCCTCTGGTTCCTCCTCAGTCTCTGGTTCCTCCTCTGATTCTCGTTCCAACATCAGGCAGGACACATCTCTCCATAGCTACAGCAGAGCTCAGACACACACACTCACACACACATACATTTACACACACACACACACACACACACACTACTGCACCCCACACCTCGTTATTTCACACATGGAAACACACACACACACACTTCCCATGAGGCACCTGGCACACACAGCTGCCGGTGGATCTGACATGTTCATACATGTCATTCCAACATGCTGCTGAGTGGGATCTCTGGGAAAACATCACACACACACACACACACACACACATACACACACATTCACACACACACATTCACACACACACATACACACACACCAGGTTAGAAGCGTCAGGTAAAAACAATTAATTCTACAGAAAACCTGTGAAGTTTGCTCGGCTGCCTGTGTGTGTGTGTGTGTGTGTGTGTGTGTGTGTGGGACTGTCCCTGTTAATCAGATTTCTTTCAGGCCTTGTTGAGATCGTGGTGAAAGTTAACGAGAGAGGACGAGTGGAATTAACGAGAAGCGGCGGGAGACAAGACCAGGCCCACAACACTAATGAGCCTGTTGAACACACTCCAACCCAATTAAGCTCTGTGTATGTGTGTGTGTGTGTGTGTGTGTGTGTGTGTGTGTGTGTGGGCTTGTTTTTCCTGTACTCATTTATTCTGGAGGGGGAGCATGTGATGACCTTTGAGGCGTCACATTAACATAGAGTTGCTCCATGTTTGTGTGTTTGTGTGTGGTGACTTCTGCTCCATGTCCTGTAAACTCAGTCCATGATGTCATATGATGCTGATGATGTCATATGATGCCGATGATGTCATACAGTCTTGGTGATGCTGTAGCGAGGAGCTGGGGGGAGCTGCTGCCATGGAACCATGTCTGGTCCACAGGCTGACCCCCCCAACACACACACACACACACACACACACA
The DNA here is from genome assembly GCA_029224185.1 of Karalla daura. Classification (NCBI taxonomy): domain Eukaryota; kingdom Metazoa; phylum Chordata; class Actinopteri; order Chaetodontiformes; family Leiognathidae; genus Karalla; species Karalla daura. Next base: position 19,349,590 of record CM055206.1, on the reverse strand, counting down.
CACACACACACACACACACTGGGCCTTTGTCTGGCATGTCCACATCCATCTGTCATGCATGGCAGCGTTGGCAGTGACAGTTCACTATTGTCCCCCCCCCCCCCCGCCCTGCCCCCGCCTCCCCACCCCTACAGCAGGAGGCACAGCCACAGTTTGGGGTAATTGCTGGTTCTAATTAGTTCATACACACACACACACACACACACACACACACAGCTCTGAGGAAAGGCTCTTAAGCTTCGGTCAAAGTGTTTCTGAGTCAGCAGAGGTTGTTCCACTGCTGGAAGCAGAGAGCGGGGTGACATAGATCCAGTCACTAACTTAAAGACAACCAATGAAGCCAAACCTGAAGCTGTTTAACTCAAACTGTAAAGTAAACTTTTCAAAATGTGAAGAGTAAACTTTTCAAAATGTGAAGATAGATGAAGTTCTACCTTTCAGCATCAGCACAGAGTCTATCTATCTATCTATTTCTATGTGTCCACGTTAAGGAACAGCAGTTTTAAATTTGAGCTAAAATGAAAAGAATACGGTAAATTAAGAGACATTAAACACAAGTTAAATAGCAACTCAATTTCAAAATAATTCCTGAGAATATCAAACACACATTTTTGTTCACATTTTTAAATTATATTCAATAAAAAGATTGGAAGTAATTTGCCCAGTAAAGTAAAAGGCCACAGTTGGATTTCCGGGTGATCAGGTCCTGCAGACCACAGCGCCACCTGCTGCTCACCTGTCAGGACGCTCTGGTTCATCCAGATGTGTCAGCAGCTGGAGGAAGAGCTGCTGTCCAGCGGTTTGAAGATTTACAAAAAGATCATAAATAATAAATTAACTGTTTAATCCAATCCAGTTTATTCATAAAACACTATTTTCACTAACCTGGAGTTTCCAAAGCGCTGCACAGCAAGATAAAAGAACAAGAAACAACACCAGAATCATCAGAACTCAACAGATTAAGAGAATAAAATCTGACAAAACTAAACATAAAATAGATAGACAAACAATAAGATAAAACGACAAAAGCACAGCCAGAACCAAACAATATATAGTTACAAATATAAAAGTCTAAAAGTATAAAATAAATCATAAAAGTCATAAAAGCAGGCTGGCTGAAGAGATGTACACCTCTCCTCTGAGCTTGGCCTTGTTTTAGGCTCTGGACTGGCACTGGACTGGTACTGGACTGGTACTGGACTGGTACTGGACTGGCACTGGACTGGCACTGGACTGGTACTGGACTGGTACTGGACTGGCACTGGACTGGCACTGGACTGGTACTGGACTGGTACTGGACTGGCACTGGACTGGCACTGGACTGGCACTGGACTGGTACTGGACTGGCACTGGACTGGTACTGGACTGGCACTGGACTGGTACTGGACTGGTACTGGACTGGTCGGCAGACCAGAGAGCGTAGGGCGCAGCAGCTCAGAGAGATATGGTGGAGCAAGGCCATTCAGCGCTTTAAAAGCAATAAAAGAATTTAGAAATGAATCCTAAACGGATGGGCAGCCAGTGGAGGGAGCAGCATTAAGAACTCATGGAGACGAGTGATGGAGACGAGTGATGGAGACGAGTGATGGAGGACCCAGGCCAGTGGACACATAGGCATGGACCACTGTCTCAGAGTGCTGTCTGACCAAGAGTTCAACTTTTGCCTCAACTGGGAGAAGCTTGACTTCCCCACAGCCTTAATCTGGCTGTGAAGTTTAAGTCCCTCATCCATTTTAAGACTCAGATTACAGAGGACGGTTCCTCCTCTGTCAGCCTGCCACATAGGAGGCACCAAAGACCGTGACTCCCGGTTTCTTTTCATTAAAAGGTGACTTTATCAGTGACGGAATGAAGGAGATGTTCACATACGACAGGGCGGGACTCCATCCAACAGACTGAGCTGTACTCCAAGCTGAGCAGATGGCTCGAAACAACACACCTGGCTAGTGGGAGTTTAACAGGTCAGAATAACCTTTTTGCCTCTTTTACAGTGGAATCAGTCCACAATTGACTCGTGATGTTTTTAGTTAAAAGTCAGATTTTTTAAATGTGTAAAATTGCTTCTAAGTCTCCTCATCCTAACTCGAATGTATTATGGTGTGGAGGCAGCTGAGTCACAACCTGCGTCAGTCAAAGGTGTGCTACGTTTTCACTGAACTCCTCCTCAGCCGCTGTAGCGCGGAGCCACCAGCAGGTGGCAGCAAAACATCAGGAATAGAAAGACAGACTCAGAGTGGGAGGTCAGAGTGGGAGGAGGTCAGAGTGGGAGGGGGTCAGAGTGGGAGGAGGTCAGAGTGGGAGGAGGTCAGAGTGGGAGGGGGTCAGTGAGCAGAGAGCAGCTGAGCAGAGTGTCCAGAGTTGAACCTGCAGCAGCCTCACACCCAGCAGCATGGTGAGTCCCCCCACACACACACACACACACACGCACACACACACACACACACACACACACACACACACACACACACACACCCACGCACACACACACGCGCACACACACACACGCAGGCACACACACACACGCATACACACACACACACACACACACGCACACACACACGCGCACACACACACACGCAGGCACACACACACACACACACACGCACACACGCACACACACACACACACACACACGCACACACGCACACACACACACACACACACACAGAGCGTTTGTTTCTCTGAGCACATGCAGCATCCAGTTCTCTCTCCGGTCTTCTTTTAGGGCTTCTCCAGTCTTTCAGAGACTCACTGAAACTACTCATTACTTAGCGTTTAACTTAGTAATATTTACCTGCTTTACTCATGTTAACTAACTGTATGAGTAACCCAGTAACCCTATGTGGGGGGGGCAGTCAGGAGTGGAAAAAGAGGCCTTCAAACGATCGATCGTTGTCACTGATTAAGCTTGTTATCGTACGGACGAATCAGTGAAAGTGAGGTGAGGCTCCGCCCCCTCTGCTCCTGCTGGGGTCAGAGGTCAGGCTGCTGTTTGGCTTAGCGCAGTGATCCTGTTAGAGATCTGAATGGACCACACACTCACACTCTCTCCCACACACACACACACATCCGTAATTACACACGTACACTCAGGCACATCCACAATGGTATGCATGCCACACACTCATACTTAAACTTGTGCACACACAAATATACACACACACACACACACACCCAAAGCCACACACACACAAACTCACAAGCATGTGCACACACAGCAGAAGAGATTCCCTCTGGTTTGTGTTTTAAATTGTTGTGAAATTGTGTTCTTGTTTCTGTGACGATTCTCCCAGAATGCAGCGGGCCTGGGGGGGCCAGCAGGGCCGGGGGGCCTGGGGGGCCCCGGGGGCCCCGGGGGCCCCGGGGGGTCCCCTCTGCAGGTGTACGTGCTGCGTCTGGGCCCCGGGCAGGAGCTGCTCAGCTCGCTGCAGACCTTCGTCCAGGAGAGGAGGCTGCTCGCACCCTTCATCCTCACCTGTGTGGGCAGCGTCACCACGGCAACGCTGAGGCTGGCCAACGCCACGGCAACCGACACCAGCCAGGTAACACACACACACACACACACACACACACACACACACACACACACACACCTGTGCTTCCCCTCACTCAGTGCTGAGTCTAGCTGGGACTGAACACGCTGAGAAATGTACGTGATGTAGAGTTACTTTCTGTGTTGTTTTGAGGTATTTCTCGTCTGTGAATGAGTAAAATTAATGGTGATCTCAGCTCGCTCTCAGGCCTCAGGGCCACAGACATATTATCATTTATCACTTTTATATTGTTTATTACTCATACAATTATTGTTTTATTTATCTTAATATTGATAAAAAGATATTGTTGTTTTATTTATTATCATTGTTTTAGTCAGTATTATTTATTATTTATTTTACAAACATTTTACTTACAGAACCCTTGTGCTTCATCTCAGATGTGAGCCAGATCCAGATGTTTTAGTTTACATGTTTACACCTGACCTTCCACCATGGAACCATGGGGTGTGTGTGTGTGTGTGTGTGTGTGTGTGTGTGTGTGTGTGTGTGTGTGTGTGTGTGTGTGTGTGTGTTCTCTCAGATCCTGGAGCTCAGCGGTCGTTTCGAGATCGTGTCCCTGGTCGGGACTCTGAACCCGGACGCTCACCTGCACGTGTGCCTGGCGGACGGCGAGGGGCGGGTGGTGGGGGGCCACGTCCTGGGGAACCTGCAGGTGTTCACCACGGCCGAGGTGGTGCTGGGCGAGGCGGCGGCGCTGCGGCTGGACCGCCAGCTGGACGGGCGGACCGGCTTCCCCGAGCTGCTGGTGGCGGCCCGAGCTGACCCAGAGAGCCCCCCCGCCATCACCTGACCCCCTGATGACATCACCTGACCCCCTGATGACATCACCTGACCTCCCCCGCCATCACCTGACCCCCTGATGACATCACCTGACCCCCCCGCCATCACCTGACCCCCTGATGACATCACCTGACCCCCCCCGCCATCACCTGACCCCCTGATGACATCACCTGACCCCCCCCCGCCATCACCTGACCCCCTGATGACATCACCTGACCTCCCCCGCCATCACCTGACCCCCTGATGACATCACCTGACCCCCCCGCCATCACCTGACCCCCTGATGACATCACCTGACCCCCCCGCCATCACCTGACCCCCTGATGACATCACCTGACCCCCGCCATCACCTCAGATCTGGCTCCTTTCATGCTGATCTGGCAACCACACACAGGCTGAGCTCTGATTGGCTGAGCTGCCACTCACAGGAATGATCCGTGGAAAGCAGAGTGATGCTGAACTTACAGATACGTGCACTGCACTGTTCAGACAAATAAATAAATAAATAAATGTATAAATAATCCTCTGATTGGTCCCACAACGGGGTTACTGGACAAAGCTCACAGCGTTTTTTTCACATTTCTTCTGTCTTTTATCAGCTCGTTCACTTTCTGCAGACATAAAGGACGAGGAACCACAGGAAAGGTAATGTGGGAATCGTTAGGCACTATTCCTGCTCTGGAAACTCAGGAACATGAAAGGATGTTTCTGTAAACAACTCAGATATAGAATAGAATAGAATAGAGTAGAATAGAGTCAAATAGAGTAGAATCTACATTAATCCGGTTATTGTCTGGTTTAATAAATGAGTAGAGCACTCTCATCATTTACCAGCAAATAAAGTCAATAAGACCATGAAGCACGACTTAAGGAAGAAGTCTATGAGCACACACACACACACACACACACACACACACACACACACACTGGGCAGCCAGTGGCAGCATCACTGCAGGGAGTGCAGTTTTCTACTAATAGATGTTAAACTGAGCTGCGGCCTCTCAGAGCCTCTGACCCCCCAGTTGTTACGACACAAAACCCTAACACCCCCCCCCCCCCCCCCCCCCCCACACACACACACACACACACACATTAACACACTCACACACACACTGTCAGGATTAGCTGCGACCCCGACTCACTCACCAGAAGAAAAGAGGAGGAGGAGGAGGAGGAGGAGGAGGAGGAGGAGGAGGAGGAGGGAGTGAACCGCCTTTACACGGAGTCACTGCACAGAGCTCAATTAGAGCTCAGGCTGGCTGATGATACACTCTCACACACACACTGACTCACTCTCACACACACACTGACTCACTCTCACACACACACTCACTCACTCTCACACACACACTCACTCACTCTCACACACACACTCACTTACTCACTCACACACACACTCACTCACTCTCACACACACACTCACTTACTCACTCTCACACACACACTCACTCACTCTCACACACACACTCACTCACTCTCACACACACACACACTCACTCACTCTCACACACACACACTCACTCACTCACTCTCACACACACACACTCACTCACTCACTCTCACACACTCACTCACTCACTCTCACACACACACTCACGCACTCTCACACACACTCACTCACTCTCACACACACACACTCACTCACTCTCACACACACACACTCACTCACTCACTCACTCTCACACACACACTCACTCACTCTCACACACACTCACTCACTCTCACACACACTCACTCTCACACACACTCACTCACTCTCACACACACACACACACACTCACTCACTCTCACACACACTCACTCACTCTCACACACACTCACTCTCACACACACTCACTCACTCTCACACACACACACACACACACTCACTCACTCACTCACTCACTCTCACACACACACTCACACACTGTTGTTCTGCCTCAAACACACATGAGAGCAGCAGATGTGGATTCATCCACCCCTGAAAATCTGTTTCGTCTCGTCTCATCTCGTCTCCTTTCGTCATATGTAACGTTGCCTCTCAGTGTCCAACCATGCAGCAGCATGTGGTTTTAAGGTGTTTCAGGTTTAGCAGAGAGAGAACAGACATGTTTCAGGTATCTTCAGGGCTGGTTCCTGTTGTGACACTAATGTGTCTCACAGTTTGAGTTTAGTTTGTTGTGAAGCTGGTGTCAAGTCTTCTTGTCCTTCCATCAGGTTCCAACGTTATATCATTATTAACATCAGCTGTCAACCAGAGAAACCTGAAAATATTCACAGTGAAGAAGCTGAGATCAGAGAACTTTGGCTTTCTTAGAATCTTTCTCCAAGGACAGACAAAGATTTACAATGAGTAGTTGAGTGATCTGCGTCCAAGGCAGCGAGATGGTGAAGGGATGAACGCTGACGTCTTCCGTGTTTCCAGCTTCAATAGTTCTCCTCCGCTTTGGTGACTGCAGGTCAGACAGAAGGTAAGGTGTGCAGGTCGGGTTTTCAGCGTCTGGAAGGCCGTGAGCCTCTCTGGAGCGTCGGAGGAGTCAGGACATGTGGTTCTGGGTGGCTGGTCGACAGGAACACTGGACCCAGCAGAGCCCGGCCCAGAGCCCGGCTCAGAACCCGGCCCAGAGCCCGGCCCAGAGCCCGGCTCAGAACCCGGCCCAGAGCCTGGCCCAGAGCCAGGCCCAGAGCCCGGCCCAGAGCCCGGCCCAGAGCCAGGTCCAGAGCAATGCTCAGAGCCCGGCCCAGTACCGGCCCAGAGCCCGGCCCAGAGCCCGGCTCAGAACCCGGCCCAGAGCCCGGCCCAGAGCCCGGCCCAGAGCCAGGCCCAGAGCCCTCCCCAGAGCCAGGCCCAGAGCCCTCCCCAGAGCCAGGCCCAGAGCCCGGCCCAGAGCAACGCTCAGAGCCCGGCCCAGAGCCCGGCCCAGAGCCCGGCCCAGAACAACGCTCAGAGCCCGGCCCAGTACCGGCCCAGAGCCCGGCCCAGAGCCCGGCTCAGAACCAGGCCCAGAACAACGCTCAGAGCCCGGCCCAGTACCGGCCCAGAGCCCGGCCCAGAGCCCGGCTCAGAACCAGGCCCAGAGCCCGGCCCAGAGCGATACTTCGATGCTTTGAGCTTTTGTTTGGCAGACGCAGCGTGGAGGACGCAGCGCGTTGGTGGTCTGCCCCACTGCCCCCTGGGTAGCCGCTCCTCACACACTAACACACACACACACACACACACACACACACACACACACACACACACACACACACACACACACACACACACACAGAGCCAGCAGAGCTGCTCAGCTCTGGGCACTGAAAGGCCATGAAAAGCAGGAAAGCAGATGTTGTGGACGTGAAGCTCGGCGTCTGATCTGGAGCTCGTCTTCCACTCTCCGCCCTTTGTTTCCCCGTCGACGTGTGACATGATTAAACGCCGGTTTCTTCTTCTTCTCCACCACGAGTTGGTTTCATGTTAAAAAAAGGAGAAACCTCAACTCGGAGCGAATGTTTGTTGTTTTGCTAACATGGCGGCGGTGGTTTCCCGCTGCGAGGCCCCAATTACCATCGGCTGTGAGCCTCTTCCTCCACAAAGAGTCGACTTTAATCTGTGCACATCTGCAGAGCCGGAGCTGCAGCTCCCACCGCCAGAGTCCCTTTCAAAGAATAATCTGCCGTCTTAATGATGCAGGGAATATTTCCCTTGTTATTTAATTCTAATGGAAGCGCTTCACAGAGAGCGTCCGGAGGAGTCGGGCCTCCCGCAGAGAGCTCGTCTGTCTCTGCAGCTCAGGGTCTGACGTCCTCGCTCAGCCTGGTCAGGAACAACAGGCTGAGCGAGGACAAGATGGAGGTGGAGGACAGAACTGTATGGAATAGAATGCAGTTTGGAGCCATGGGACACATTAACCTCCAGGAGAATATAGAAAAGTCAGACACTGAAATAACCACGTGTCACAGCTCAGTGTAATAATGATGATGGCTGATAATGATAATGACTGATGGGTGGATGTGTCTCGTGCGTCCTCCTCCCTGGACATGACACGTCTCACAGCTCGGGGGCAGGTGGTCGCCACCTGCTGGTTGGACGGCAGCTGTCTTCAGACAGATGTTCATGTAGGTGACACCATAGATATATAATATATAGAAGGCTAGATGCCTCATCCAAGTTGCTCGCTCACAGAGTCAAACGTCCTCACGTGGCAGCCATGTTGCTCCACAGGTCCTGCCAGAGAGCTGACTGTGGTAAGATGGCCGCCCTGTGAGGACGCTCTTTCTGATCGTCAGTTGTATCGTCGTTAGTCCCTCTATCTGCTGAGATGTTATTGTTGTTGTTGTTGTTGTTGTTGCTGTTGTTGTCACTGTCCCTTTCTCCTCTGTCTGCTGAGATGCTGCTGTTGCTGCTGTTGCTGCTGTTGTTGATCTAAAGACACTTCACATGAACAGAACAACAAACAAACATCAGACTGACAGACGGGTCGGGTCGCTCTGTGCTCCTGCTACCTGCATGGAGCTGTTCTCCTTCCTGTTTCTTCTCTGTAGTCTGGATCTACGTTGCTGTGTGGCTCATCTCTGGACAGTCAGTGGCAAGACACACACACACACACACACACACACACACACACACACACACACCTTGTGCCCCCCGGGTTGTGTGAGGGTGTGGAGGAGGGCTGGCTGGTGCTCAGAGGAAACTTTCTGCTGCTCTGATCTTCTGAGAGCGTTGGAGTTTAAACTCCAGCAACTTGTGCAGGAACTTCTGGCCAGCGGCAGCTCGGGTCGGCGCCGGCCTCCGCCTCGGCCCGGTTTGATGTGCTGCTCGTTACCGCCTCACGCCGAGACATTCAAACACAGCCGCGGGTCATTATCCTGTGATGTGAGGCGCTGGGGGGGGGGGGGGGGGGGGGGGGGGCTGGGGGGGGGTCTCCGGAGCAGGAGTCGTTTGACAAACGAGCCAGAGGCGGAGAGGAGGTGGCTCATTACCCGACACAAGGAGCCGGGGAGGAGAAGCCTCTAATGAGAAAAAGAGCACATACTACAGCGAGGGACGCGTCTACCCACCTCTGTCCCTCACTCTGGGGGGGGGGGGGGGGGGGGGGGGGGCTGGGGGGGGGGGGCCTGGGGACAGGTGGGGACAGGTGGGGGGGGCCTGGGGACAGGTGGGGGGGGACCAGGTGAGGCACGGAAAAGATGTTTGCTGGTTGTATTGATATTTGATGCTGTTCATCATTTATTCAGTTCAGTTATTTCTGTTTTTCACTTGCACTGCTTAATTGTTATTCATTACTTGAATGCTAATTTAGCATAACAATTTAGCATAAATGCTAATAATATTTGATAATTAATATTATTATTATTAAGGTGATGATAATGATGGGCTCGTCCCAGACTGCAGCAGGCCGCCAGCAGGGGGCGCTGTCAGGCAGGAAAAGGTCACAGCTGAGAATCAACCCGCAGGTGACTGAGCAGCGGGAACATTCGCTGTGTTACCTCCTGAGAGATGCCTACCAATGAAAGCCATCATGATTATTGATGAAGATAATCACCTTCATCATCATCACTTTAATACTTTTTCTTTGGTTGTTTCAGATGGAAACAGCATCGACAAAGACAGAAACTCTAAACAAACACGTAGACACTAAAAAGTGGGAAAGCCAGTAACAGACAGAACAGACCTCGGCTTCCAGAGATGTGAAATACTGGACGGTCTGAAATGAGTTACTGACAGATGATGGTCATTCCTGTGCAACCATCTCTAAACTAAACGAGATCAAACTACACTCAAAAAAATGTATTGTTCAGCGAACTTAGTTTTATTTCGTCAAGTTTTTGCACGAAATCATTTCCTCTGAAGCTACATTTAGCTTAAAGCAGTGCTTCCTTTACCCCCCCACCCCCACGATCGAGTCGCTCCCGCGTCTGACGCATGAATTCAAAACCCAAACAAGATGTTGTGAGCAAATTTGGATGAATTACATTTTTTCAAATTAGGTTTAATTGAGTGAATTACAATTACCACAATTTCAACATTTTATGTTGGAATTATTTATATTTTACACGTGAAATCAAATATTTCCATTTCCAAAACATATTTCCATTAAAATACACTTGATTTGTAAATGTAACATTTACTAGGGGTCAGAATCACTTTTTTCAGTGTATCTGGGAAGAGTTTCTTAGTTTTCCGTCTTTTGTCTTAATAATAAAAAATAAGTCCTCAGAGTGAGTTAAAAGTGTGATTCCAGCAGCTGTGTTCAGTAACTTACTCAGTCTAGTAAATGGTTTAGTTTAAATGGGTGAACAGATGTAACTGAACTCTGTTACTTTGCCTCTAATCAGCTGAAAATACATAATAAAGTTAAGATGCATGTATTGAACTCACTCACACACAGTTTTGTATTTGATGCCATTGTGTCAATAAGAAACATCTCAGAGCATCTCAGTACTTAACATTAACATTTTTAAGTCATTCTGAGGACTGATGTTTGGTTAGAATGTTTTTCCATGCAACAGTGTTGAGGTGAAGCTGCACTCAGTCGCTTCAGTGGGAGTAGTTGGTCCAGTCTGGTCTAATGAACTGAGGAGTTCCTGGACACAGACTGAGCCTCAGTGTTCTTCTCTCCTCTTTGATGCCACATGAAGAGGATTTTTCTGCAGGTCCAGGTTTTTCCCGGCAAACTCTGAACCTCCCTTAACAGTAATTGAGTCTCTCTCCAGTAGGGTGGGGGTGTGGGGTGGGGGGTGTCTGTGTTATCAACACCTCCTCTCCTCTAATGTGCAGGTGAGGAGCCCCTCACTGGCTCCAGCTGCAGAGCGTCCTCTGTCAGGCCAGCCTGAAGCTGAAGCTGCTCTGCTAGTCTGGAGGTTCATGTTTCTGTTCACGTTTCTGAGTGATAATTGAGTAGCCTCATACTTCTACTGTTCCAGATGGAAACACTGCTCATCTGCAGGATGGGAGTGCTCAGTGGTGATGGGTGATGGTTGATCTGGATGGGTCCTGGCCGGAGCGTGCTGGCCTCCACCTCCTGGCTGTGATGTCAGTGCATGTGTGTGTGTGTGCGTGTGTGTGTGTGTGTGTGTGTGTGTGTCTTCTCCTCAAACCTCAAACGCTGTGGAGTCAGGGACTTGTCTTTTTTATCACTTTTTTGTACTTAATAAATATCTTGTGTCTTTTTGTGATCCGTTGTCGGCCTAGCTTTGTTCGATGCCCTTTGTCAGGCCTGAAGCTGAGGCAGGGACCTAACACCGAGGCTGTTTGAGGCTACCTCTGTGGAGGATAGCCTCACGCCCAGTTCACCCAGTTCATCTGATGACCATGTAACTGGCTCCACAGCTCAGACTGAGAGGGACACAGAGTCCCATGGGTCAGTAGGCAGAGTCCCAAATCAAACAGGTTAATCACTGACCAGGGCGCTGAAATGTGAACCAGCTTTCACAGGCTTCCAATGTTTGAATAAACAGTTATCATATCCACTAGAAGTGTTTTATTGTCTATTTATTGTCTATTTCTTTTTTTAGTTATATAACATTATTTTCTATTATAGGTTTTAGCCATTATAATCACTGCTAATCACTTTCTGCCACTCACAGGACGGACTGCATGACTTCAGGTAATGTCGCCTGGTTTTACGTGACTGGTGGTCCTGAATCTACATAGTGTAACGTGGCTCTATGTTAGTGGCTCTATGTTAGTGGCTCTATGTTAGTGGCTCTAGGTGACTGGTCCTCCTCCGCGGGCACCTGGCACCTGCTGCAGCATGCAGCCTGGGACACTGAACCAAAGAACCTCAGGTCCACGTCCAAGTCCTGCTGTGAGCTCCTTCATCACATCCCTGATTAATAATGATGATCACAGTAAAGGTTAGCTTCTAATAAAAGTGTGGACATACGATTGTTTAGATCCCATTTGTGTGCTTTAGTAAACTGGAAATGTTTCACTCTAATAATCTGATGCAGTTGTTTTCTTTTTCCTCTCTTTTTAGGCCCGAACTCTTTCTGGTAATTAAGCGGTTTTTCCATCGTTTTTTGGAAGAATTTTTCCAGCTAAAAAACAGAGCGACACCAATCACACTGTTCCCCAACTGGGCTGACACACGCACACACACACACACACACACACACACACACACACACACTGACATCACAGCGTTTCGTCAAAATTCATCTGACACTTGGACCAAACGTGCAGTTGGTTGTGTGTGTGTGTGTGTGTGTGTGTGTGTGTGTGTGTGTGTGTGTGTGTGTGTGTGTGTGTGTGTGTGTGTGTGTGTGTGTGTGTGTGTGTGTGTGTGTGTGTGTGCGTGCGTGCGTGTGTGTGTGTGTGTGTGCGGAGGCCCGGCGGGTCTTTATCCGCAGCACAATGGGCAGAAAGCGGCTCAAAGAGGCTCAGATGTGGAGACATTCTGCCGAGGACACGTCGCCACCTCCCAGACACAAATTGCCGCAGAAAAAGCGTGCTGCGGGTTCCCGCTGAGCTTTTCATGATGTGCAGCCGACAAAAAGCGAACAGTTAATCAAAAGCACAAGCGAGAACATTTCACTGCAGCTTGAATTGAGCTAAACGCGACGGAAAAAAGATCCTTTCTACTCCTCGACGAGCTCTTTCATTAAAGTCCGATTAATCAGACGATTCATCTCTCGTGTGGAACGTGCTCCCTGTGCTGGAGGTGTGTGTGTGTGTGTGTGTGTGTGTGTGTGTGTGTGTGTGTGTGTGTGTGTGTGTGTGTGTGTGTGTGTGTGTGTGTGTGGTAATTTAACCTTGATAGGAACACACACATCACCTCCTGGGTCCCTCAGATTAACTGAGATTAACTGTCTGAACGTTTGCTGCGTCGTCCTGCTGCGAAATTCATCGCCACGAACTTTGTTTCCCTGTTTTGTTCTTTCTGTTCTTTGTTTTGCTTTGTTTTGTGTTTGTTTGTTTTTTACCTTTTCAGTAAAAAAATGGATCAACCCATCATAAATATATATGATATATATAAATATAAATACATCTCTCTCTTTTATTTATTTATATAATTAAGAAATAACGTAATTTTGAAGCATTTATGGTATTTGTCATATTCATATAAAACGTGAATTAAAAGTCCTTCACATGTTGATGTAAAACTGTCAGTTTATATATATATATATATAATTGATATATAATAAAGATTATATATGAGTATATGATATTATTATATATTGATAACCAATGTTATACACACTGTAAAAACGTCACATTGAATATTAGTGATTTAATGTCTCACAAAAGAGAAATGTGTCTATTTAGGAGTAAACTGAGCCAGACAGATAGATAGATAGATAGATAGATAGATAGATAGATAGATAGATAGATAGATAGATAGATAGATAGATAGATAGATAGATAGATAGATAGATAGATAGATAGATAGATAGATAGATAGATAGATAGATAGATAGATAGATAGATAGATAGATAGATGGATAGATAGATGTGCATGTGCTGGCGTTGATCCAGCAGGTGGGGGCGCTCTCCCTCTTTCACTCTTCTGCTGTGAGAGGAAGGAAATCACACCAGTGAGGAAACACTGAGAAAACGTCTCACACACAAAGTGACACAATTTAAAAAAAGAGGGCGAGATAAAAACTTGTGGTGATTGTTTTTATCGACCTGTGAGTGGACACACAGCTGCTGGAGCATTTCTAGGTGAATCTATCTACTATCTATCTACTCAGCCTATCTACTCGTCATATGTTTGTGTGAAGCACACTCTTGGTCGGGGGGACCGGGGTCAGAGACGGCTCAGCTGCCAGGCTGCTGTGGAGCCACCCTCCCTGGCCTTGCACCTGGGACGGACTGTGTGTTAAAACCAGGGGGACTAATCTCAGGTGAGGAATCTTTTAGACCAAGTTTATATTTTGGATATTAGGGACACTGTTGAAGATGGAATTAGGCCACAGATATAAGACTGAAGAGTGGGCTCTAAACTTAAATATGAGTCATTTCACCAGTGCTAACTTTAAGTTATTATGCCTGTTGAGCTAGCTGATCAATTACTGACGGGTGGGGAGGGTTGTAACACCTTCCAAGAAAATGTCCAAAGAAAAACAACCTTCCCCGTAATTACATAAAGTACAGTTGCTGCTTGGTCTAGATAAATAAGGGTACTTGTGTCAAAATGTGAATGATCTACTGAGAATATTCTGCAAGCTGTAGGAGCTGGAACAAAAAGTGTCACGTGTCCCCGCTCTCTACCTGGTTCACTCAGCCTGGTAGCACAGGAGCATCAGCGGATCGCCGTGTCCTCTCACCTACATGTTCATGGAGATGGAGCGGGCCAAGTGTTCTCCATCAGCAGCTCTCTGCAGTAATAATACTGCAGCGTTGATGTCAGACCCGGCTAATGGCCCCCCTCCTCCTCCTCCTCCTCCTCCTCCTCCTCCTCCTCCTCCTCCTCCCTCCTCCCTCCTCCACCTCAGCACCCAGCACAGAGACGAAGAGGCCAACAATAATAATAAAGTAACAGAAACTGCAGCAACAATGACATGTCAAGACAGGAAACACAGCAATCAAAGAAGAAATATAGAAGACAGATTAATAAAAAAAGATAATTAAATATGAATCAATGTGAATAAAACTGAATCATAATACTTCAGGCGAGGAAAATTGTTTCTACTGAGCAGTTCCACTGGCAGTTCTAACAGAAGGTATACACTACCTGAAAAAATATTATTTTATAATTGAGATTATTATTAGAATTATTTTAGAATTATTAAGATTTTTTTAATGTAGCAAGAAAGACTAAAGCAGGAGGAATAAATGTAAACATTTAAATGGCAATAAATAGGCAGCTCTCTTCCGAATTGGAAAATAAAGCTTTTCTTTTCTTTTCTTTTCTTTTCAATTCTTTTCTTGTCTTTTCTTTTTTTCTCTTTTCTTTTCTTGCCTGAATATAAACACTGGATCTTGAATCAGTGTCGTTACCTGCCGCAGCCTGCGAGGTCGCTGTGGGCGCGTGTGCTGTTCAGGTACAACCCGGAAGTAGTTCCCTGCCTCTGTTCCGGTCCAGCAGCATGTCTCCGAGCTGCAGCTTGTGATTCTGTAGCTGTTTGTGTTTTAACCTGATCTTTTTTAACCGTTCGCCGCTGCAGGCTGCTTTTATTCACCGACACTCTGTCTGCTCCGAGCCGGAGATGGGAGTCCCGGCGTTTTTCCGTTGGCTGAGCCGCAAGTACCCGTCAATCATCGTCCACTGTGTGGAGGAGAAGGTTTGTTAGCTTAGCTTAGCAGGCTCCAGGCTGGGCGGGATCTTCAGCTGTAATCAGAGTTAATGATGGTTTTATAATCTGTAGTCTTGTAAACATCGACCTCACATGTTTAGGAGTATTTTAAACAGTTAGTTGGGCATTTCTGGTGTTAATAAAGAGACCAGAACAACTTCTAGCAGGCTCCTGAGCTCCACTGTAAACAAAGCTGCGCCCACACTACCTGCCTGCTATATTCTTATCCTTGATCTTCTAATTCACACTTCATACATTCATGAGCATTTCCACATACTTCTCAGTCTGTTAATGAGAAAGGTTCGTGGACCAAGCACCAACACATCCAGAAAACTGAATAAATTATGATGGAATTGAGTAAAACGCGCATCTGGTTAAAGAAGTTATTCTTTAGCCTGATATCTGAAGTGACCAGATTGAAGGAATAGTCTGTGGGTTAGAAGGGGATGTTGATGGGTCGGTAGGTAGGCAGGTAGACGAGCAGACTTTTTGGGGTAGAGGTGTGTGTTTGTGTGAACAGCTCAACAGTTGTCCTGTGAGAACAAGCTGTGTAAATGTAAAGGTAGGTGAGTGAGTAGTAGTTAGAAAGAAAAGCAGGGAGACACATTCATAACAGGAGGTTATCTCTTTGTGTTTGCTTCCACAGGGAAAGGAGTGTAATGGAGTGCGTGTTCCCGTTGACACTACCAAACCGAACCCCAACGAGGTGGAGTTTGATAATTTGTACCTGGACATGAATGGGATCATTCACCCATGTACCCATCCAGAAGACAAGTAGGAACTGTTACCTGCTCTACAGACATTTACACGCCTGTTTCGAGCTAAATGCATGATGAGAGATTTAAGCTTAACTGTGACTCACAAGCACTGTTGCTTCCACTGAACATGCAATCTTTGCTTTGACTTGTCTCACGTATCACAACTGGACTGTTTGTCCACAGACCTGCTCCCAAGAATGAAGATGAGATGATGGTGGCTATTTTCGAGTACATCGACCGTCTGTTCAACATCGTGCGCCCCAGAAGAGTTCTGTACATGGCCATCGATGGAGTGGCAAGTAACGTTCACTAACTGTTTCTGTTAGAACTGCCACAGGGTCTGTTTCTCCTGTCATCTTATCAAACTGTTACTGTCTGTTAGTTTAAATTAAACAGCTAGGGCCGCAGCTATTGTTCAATTATCGGTTGTTCTATCAATCATTTCATCAACATTGTCGTGGATATATAATCTCTGTGACAGCTAGACTGCAGTCTCTAATCCCAAGAACCACTGGATATTTCAGTAAATGCAGTAGGGCTATTTGATGCCATCACTGAGGCGTGTGTGTTGGTTGTACTGCAGCAGCACTTCATCTTGTTTCCTTGAGTTGGTTAGATAAGTAGCCTCAGAACCAGCTGTCATTACCAAGCAGCGTTTCGTTTCCCCTGGAGCTGCTGCTGCTGGGGGTCATGGCTGTGTGACTGTTTCAGGCTCCTCGGGCCAAAATGAACCAGCAGCGCTCTCGCCGTTTCCGAGCCTCCAAGGAAGGAGTGGAGCTGGCTGAGGAGAAGCATCGCATCCGAGAGGAGATCATCCAGAGAGGTGGGTCCTGGCCTGCTCACAGCGACCCGTGTCAGTGTTATGTTAGCCTCCTAGCTGCTGCGGGGCCACCCGTGGGTTAACCCGCCTCCTCATGATGTCGAACCACACACACTGCTCATCCCTTCCATTAGTTCACAGAGAAAACAAAAGAATTTAGAAATTGTAAATGGAATTCTGTGCAAAAATGTCATGACCATGATGTCTGTCGTGACTCTGTTGTACTTTCAGTACTTTTCTGTCTTTACATCAGAGTTTTCGTCCTGCTTCCTTCCTGACAGGAGGGTACCTTCCACCTGAGGAGATTAAAGAGAGGTTCGACAGCAACTGCATCACTCCAGTAAGTGGGACAGCTTCCCTCTAGTCATGTTGTTTATTCTCTACATTGAATAATGTGATTCTGAACTCTCACATCTGTGAACGGGAGGATACTATTTATTTGTGGATGGTATTGTGTGAAGTACTTGGGCGACTTTATCTGCAGGAGAAGTGCTTTATAAATGAAGGTTGGTTGACTGATTGACTGCTTCCCCTCAGGCAGCGGGAGACGTTTCCACTGAACTCGTCGTTTTCAGTATATTTTCTGTCCACCGTGTTTGGGAGGATGACGGGGTTTGTCTGCTTCGCTCTGTCCGCAGGGAACAGAGTTCATGGACAACCTGGCCAAGTGTCTGAGGTACTACGTGGCCGACAGACTGAGCAACGACCCAGGATGGAAGAACGTAACGGTGCGTGAGGCAGCGTGTCCCCAGCACCTGTCCTGGCTGTGGACGGGTTGTGACGGGACCGTCTCTCTGTCCGCTCCAGGTCTTGCTCTCTGACGCCAGCGTTCCTGGGGAAGGTGAACACAAGATCATGGACTACATCCGCAGACAGAGAGGTTAGCCGACCACTGTCTGTGCCCACCCTGATGTTAAAGCACACGTAACATCCATGTCATTAATTAACAGTATGTCCTCTGGTTGCAAAGTATTAAAAGTTGATAAATCAGTTTCAGGAAAGTTAAAGCCCAGCCCTTTCCAGATTGCTATATTTTTTATGAGGTCTTTAAGAAGTCTCCTAGAAAAGTGTCGAAGTTAAATTGAGGATTCCTGCACATTCCCTGTATAAACGCATGCAATCACAGTTGAGTCGATGACGTGTTGTTGACTCTGTCCTCTGATTGGCTGACAGCTCAGCCCAACCACGACCCCAACACTCACCACTGCCTGTGTGGAGCCGACGGTGAGGCTTTCAACCTGCTCATGTCTGAACCAGTGAATCCTGTCTGAATGATCCACAAGTGACCTGTGTGTGTGTGTGTGTGTGTGTGTGTGTGTGTGTGTGTGTGTGTGTGTGTGTGTGTGTGTGTGTGTGTGTGTGTGTGTGTGTGTGTGTGTGTGTGTGTGTGTGTGTGTGTGTGTGTGTGTGTGTGTGTGTGTGTGTGTGTGTGTGTGTGTGTGTGTGTGTGTGTGATCAGCTGACCTCATTATGCTGGGCCTGGCTACTCACGAGCCCAACTTCACCATCATCCGAGAGGAGTTCAAGCCCAACAAGCCACGGCCGTGCGCGCTCTGTGGACAGATGGGCCACGAGATCAAGGACTGCCAGGGGACGGCCCGAGAGAAGCAGGGCCAGGTGAGCCGGGCTCGGCCACACTCACTGTGCTGTGACCTAACCATGAACTAGAGCAAAGAAAGAGCTCGCACATTATCACTGTTACAGGTGTAAGAATGGCATGTAGAGTGAGTAAAAGACAGCTTACAAGTATATGTCAGGGTTTGGGGGTGCGCCATAGCTGATATGGACAAGCGTTAAAATGTTTGTGATGCATGCTGGCAGCCGTACACCCCTGTGCCTCCTCTGCTCTGACAGTGCTGCCATTCTTGGCCAGAGCAGAGCAAACCTGGTTAAACCAGAGTTAATCCATTAAATCTGTTTGATGTTTCAGCATGATGAGTTTGCAGACACAGTGCCGGTGTCGGAGCAGGAGTTCATCTTCATCAGGCTGTGTGTGCTGAGAGAGGTACGTCCCACCATGTGACCCGAGGGAGGGGTCGGTTCTGGGATCAGCTGGGGCTGGGAACTGAAACGAGCCTTGTTCTCCAGGCAGGTGTTTGAGAATCAAAGCGTTGTTTATTATACTGTGTGTGTGTGTGTGTGTGTGTGTGTGTGTGTGTGTGTGTGTGTGTGTGTGTGTGTGTGTGTGTGTGTGTGTGTGTGTGTGTGTGTGTGTGTGTGTGTGTGTCCAGTACCTGAGCAGGGAGCTGACCATGGCCAGTCTGCCGTTCCACTTTGACTTTGAGAGGAGCGTTGACGACTGGGTCTTCATGTGTTTCTTTGTCGGGAATGATTTCCTTCCTCACCTGCCGTCCCTGGAGATCAGGTGAGCACCTGCTGTACCTCACTACCACGATCAGATCAGCTCAGAGCCAGGCTCACAGCTGCACCTCATTCACCTGGAGAGATCATGTTTAAGAAGCACTCCACCTCAGACCTGCAGTGTGAGCTGCTGCAGGCTCCCTGTTCTCCTGTTGTGGCTGCTGATGGTATGCTCACAGTTACTTCATAAGCCATATATTCATATATTGTATACATATTTATGCTTCTTAAAATGAGTAGAGGAAGATTTCCAGTCAATGCTGAAGCATCTTTGTTGGCGTGTGTGTGCATCGGTCAGTGTTCACACATCTGTTTGTTCAGAGGGTAGAATATGATTAACAGGTGAGGGTGAATTATTAACAGGTGAAGGGTTGCTTGCCTCAAAGTTGTACCATGAATTTCACTGAATCCAGATTGTATGATATAGTATATGAACCTCATATGTTGAGAGTGAGTCAGTGACCTGAGTTAGAGTGAAGGAAAGAGAAGAGGCGCTGGTTAAAACGTAGTCTGTCAAATGGAGTGGAACCGAGACTGATCCTGATGAGACTTCTGTCCAAGATGAGTGTGGATGCTGCTGCTTCATTAAACAGACACAGATGATGAGTGATTCTCTGTTTCTCAGAGAGGGAGCCATAGATCGACTGGTCAACATCTACAAAACCGTCGTGCACAAGACTGGAGTAAGTATCCTCAAACGTGTGTGTGTGAGTTTGTCATTGTGTGTGCTTTCATGGATTTGTGTGTTTCAGTTATTTTTCCTCAGAGCAGCTCTGACTGTGTGTGTCTGTCTGTTTGTCTGTCTGTCTGTGTGTGTGTGCGTGTGTGCACGTGTGTGTGTGTGTGTGTGTGTAGGGCTACTTGACGGAGAATGGCTTCGTCAACCTGGAGCGTGTGGAGATGATCATGCAGGCGGTGGGCGTGGCCGAGGACAACATCTTCAAGAAACGCAAAGAGGACGACGTAAGAGAACGCCAAGACCCGTAGGAAGTGTTAGTCTCAGTCATGGTTCATTGAGTATCAAATGTAGTTGGTAGTCCAGCTCTTTCCAGACAGCCTGGAGTATTGATGCAGCATAACTGAGTCAGTCACTGGTTGTGACCAAAGGTTTATTTAGTCTGAATGAGGTGTAGGAGTTCCTGTGGGTGAGCAGGAACCCAGTCAGCCTCGTTCCTACAGCAGCTCCACTGCCTGGCTGTGGTCTGTCTGCAGCCAGCTCATCATAGTAAACCAGCCTCTTGCTGTTGGATTTACCCCACATCTGGTTAGACTCCATGTTAAAGTTCTCTATCGAAGCGACTCCTCTTTAAAAGTCTCTTCTTACAAACCACATTCTGCAGCTTTATCTCCGAGAGGGTGAAATACTGCCATACAAATGACACTTTCACTCACTTGATTTTAACAAGTTACGCAGCCTGATTTTTCTACCGGGCACAGAAGTCAACATAGCTTTATAGGCTGTAGCGACACCTGTGGTTGATTCTGGTGCTAAAACTGACCCGGATCCAGAGGAGACACACTGCAGTACTGAGGTTTGTCCTTTCTGTCACTGACTCAAGTCTTCATCTTCCTTTTTAGGAAAACTTTAAGAGAAGAAACAAAGAGAAGCGTAAAAGGATGAAGGTCAGTGACGCAGCGTTGCTGAGTCTTCTGACCCAGGCCACATTTTGTTTTTAATGTGAAGCCAGGTAGTCTGGAGCCCTGCAGCTTCTGACTGTGACCTTAACCTGACCATGACCCGACCACGACCTCACCATGACCCGACCACGATCTGACCATGACCTCGCCACGACCCGACCATGACCTCGCCACGACCCGACCATGACCTCACCACTACCCGACCATGACCTCGCCATGACCCGACCATGACCTCACCATGACACGACCATGACCTCACCATGACACGACCATGACCTCACCATGACACGACCATGACCTCACCACGACCCGACCACGACCTCACCATGACCCGACCATGACCTCACCATGACCCGA
Organism: Karalla daura; assembly: GCA_029224185.1. Classification (NCBI taxonomy): domain Eukaryota; kingdom Metazoa; phylum Chordata; class Actinopteri; order Chaetodontiformes; family Leiognathidae; genus Karalla; species Karalla daura. The sequence goes on along the minus strand of CM055206.1, from coordinate 19,328,114 downwards.
CCACGACCCGACCATGACCTCACCATGACTCGACCTCACCATAACATCTCAACCTGACCATGACCTCACCGTGACTGACCGCGACCTGACGTGCCCTGACTGTGAGGGTTTCCACGGTGACGCCCGTCTCCTCCCGGTCCAGATGGAGCAGCAGGGCCCAGCCTTCCTGACCACGGGCCAGTTCGCCCCTCACGCCCTGGGGAGGAGGGACCGGCCGGACGCCGTGCACAACGCCCGGCACCAGGCCTACGACATGAGGATGCAGCAGCAGAACATGGTGAGAGCCAGGCTGTCTCCTGCTCCCCTCTGCTCCCCTCTGCTCCCCTCTGCTCCCCTCTGCTCCCCTCTGCTCTCCTCTGCTCCCCTCTGCTCCCCTCTGCTCCCCTCTGCTCTCCTCTGCTCCCCTCTGCTCCCCTCTGCTCCCCTCTGCTCCCCTCTGCTCCCCTCTGCTCTCAGTGGAGCTCCTGCTCCTTCAGTGGTCAGGCGAGGCTCAGGGCAAGACGTTTGTCATGCAGAGGCTGAACTCTAGACGGAGCTCTGGTCCAGTACTCTGTTAATCTGTAACGTTATCTTGTTGTTTTCTGGTTGGCTGAATCAGTCACATCTTCCTCCCTACATTTGTCTCTTTTGTTCCTGATGGGACGTCCTTCTCATGACCTCATCTCCCCTGAGACCCAGACCAGGCGTCTTTCTGCAGGTTCTTCAGAAAGACTGGTGTTCTCCACGTCTCTCCTTACAGGAATAATTACACATGTAGCACAGAGTCTCTACTGTGGAATAATGATGGAGTTGAGCAGAAACCAGCCGAGGACTCCCACCAGAGCCGTCGGCCCTCAGGGGCCTGGTGAGCGGCCTGGTGAGCGGCCTGGGTGCTGGTGGTGCTCAGATGTTCTGCTGCATGACTGTTTCTGCTCTTTCTGCAGAACGCCGCTCAGTCCCTGAAGGCATCGCTGAAGAACGGCGGCAACGTAAGTCCAGACCAAAGCCTCGTCTGGGCCAGGTCCTCCTCTCTGTTCCTCTAGGCAGGACCCTGGTCTGCCCCCCCGCCCTGCTGGGGGGCACACACACACACACACACGCTCAGTGCCACTTAGCAGCAGCAGAGGATCTTAGAGAGATAGTTAGATCTATAGATTGTAGCAGTTAGACAGCTGTATATAATTGTAAAGCTGTAATTGTATTTATTTTCCTGGAGCTTGGATCTTGATCTTGAAGCCGTCTACAGGTGGTAACTGTTGCTCAGATGTTGGTGCTGTTGACCTGTCGTCACCTCGTGGTAAGAGGCGAGCTGCTCGGAGCTGAGCGCGGCTGCCGCCTCGTGCTTCGGTTCACAGCCGCGTTCCCATTAAACGTTCCCATTAAACGTTCCCATTAAACGTTCCCAATAAACGCTCCCAATAAACGCTCCCATTAAACGTGTCGGGATGTTAAAGCTCCATCTGAGGCTCACCCGCTGACATGGCCGCCACTATTAGCACATGAATGCAGAGAGGACAAAGACTAGAGCGGAGAGGACGGCTGGAGAGACGAGCTCGCCCGCTCTGTTCCCCACGCTCTGTTCCCCACGCTAGCGCGCGCCCTGTTCCCCACGCTAGCACGCGCCCTGTTCCCCACGCTAGCACGCGCTCTGTTCCCCACGCTAGCACGCGCCCTGTTCCCCACGCTAGCACGCGCTCTGTTCCCCACGCTAGCACGCGCTCTGTTCCCCACGCTAGCACGCGCTCTGTTCCCCACGCTAGCACGCGCCCTGTTCCCCACGCTAGCACGCGCCCTGTTCCCCACGCTAGCACGCGCTCTGTTCCCCACGCTCTGTTCCCTACGCTAGCACGCGCTCTGTTCCCCACGCTAGCGCGCGCCCTGTTCCCCACGCTAGCACGCGCTCTGTTCCCCACGCTAGCACGCGCCCTGTTCCCCACGCTAGCACGCGCTCTGTTCCCCACGCTCTGTTCCCTACGCTAGCACGCGCTCTGTTCCCCACGCTAGCGCGCGCCCTGTTCCCCACGCTAGCACGCGCTCTGTTCCCCACGCTAGCACGCGCCCTGTTCCCCACGCTAGCACGCGCTCTGTTCCCCACGCTAGCACGCGCCCTGTTCCCCACGCTAGCACGCGCCCTGTTCCCCACGCTAGCACGCGCCCTGTTCCCCACGCTAGCACGCGCTCTGTTCCCCACGCTAGCACGCGCTCTGTTCCCCACGCTAGCACGCGCTCTGTTCCCCACGCTAGCACGCGCCCTGTTCCCCACGCTAGCACGCGCCCTGTTCCCCACGCTAGCGCGCGCCCTGTTCCCCACGCTAGCGCGCGCCCTGTTCCCCACGCTAGCACGCGCTCTGTTCCCCACGCTAGCGCGCGCTCTGTTCCCCACGCTAGCGCGCGCTCTGTTCCCCACGCTAGCACGCGCCCTGTTCCCCACGCTCTGTTCCCCACGCTCTGTTCCCCACGCTCTGTTCCCCACGCTCTGTTCCCCACGCTCTGTTCCCCACGCTCTGTTCCCCACGCTAGCACGCGCTCTGTTCCCCACGCTCTGTTCCCCACGCTAGCACGCGCTCTGTTCCCCACGCTAGCACGCGCTCTGTTCCCCACGCTAGCGCGCGCCCTGTTCCCCACGCTAGCGCGCGCTCTGAATCAAATGGAACAGATACAAAGCTTTTGGAATGAAATACTAAAAATTTTGGATGAAAATATGGATATAGAGTCGTGATGTGGGAACAAAATCAAAGAACATGAGAATATAATTACTAGAAGGTGGATAACAGTTGCAAAAATGTAGATAATAAAAGTTAAAATGTGGGAATAAAGTAGTTAAAATCCAGAAAACATGAGAGCAAAATCCAAAGAACATGGTTTTCTAATTGTTAAAATGCAGAAACAAAATTTAAAAAAATGTAATGGGAATTAGGTGATAAACTATTGATCGATTAGAAACGATCAACGTTCTGCTGTGGGCCTCCGCAGGTCTGGTACAGTGATTATCATGTCTGTCTGTCTTTTTGCTTTCTCTGAATAATGTTCTGGCACCACTAGGCCTCCTAATCTCCACTTTGTCTCTAACCCGGTGCCGCCCCCAGCCGTCTGCCGGCCCCAGCGACCGCGGGACCAAGAGGAAGGCGGACGACAGCGACAGCGAGCCCGAGCCCGAGGACAACGTGCGGTAAGATCTGCCTGGAGTGCAGCCCTGAAGACTGGCACTGGGGGGGCAGCAGTGGTTCAGATGTGGCAACAAAGAAAGGAACAAAGAAAAGCTTTTTGTCAGCTTCATAAACCTATTCAGCAATTATTTGTCAAAATCAGGATAAAAAGTTGTCAGCCTTTCAGTCACCAAAGAGATGAAAAAATTGGATAATGTTCACATTTGAGAGTCTGACAAACATGCTCCTGTTAAGGCAGCAGTTGATCCCAGTATTCAGCCGTTGTTTGATGCTTCCCTTTTAATGGCGGGAGCGTCTGTTTTCCCCGAGACGCGTTCAGCCTCAGAATCTGAGCTGCCCCTTAATAACGTGTCCGGACACGCTGTGTGGAGTTAATAAACAGCCAGAGACGCTCTCATTAATGCCTCAGTGCTGCAGCACAGACCGCCACACACACACACACACACACACACACACACACACACACACACACACACACCCTCTCCTCTGGGATGGATATGGAAAGCAGGAATATTGGAGTAAATTCCTCGGTGACGCACTCGTCAAAGCTGCTAAATCCATCAGGCTAAATTGGTATTCATGGAGGCTTTTCCTCTCAGGAGCCGAGCTCTGCAAGGGCTGCTGAGACACACACGCACACACACACACGCACACTCACTCACACATGTGCAGAGGCACACACACACACACACACAGACGCTGCCTGGAGTCAGAGCCGTTAGTTGCAGCAGCAGTGATGATGAGAACAAGATGAACAGAAGCTGCTGGTTTTAATAACATACAATAACATACATGCACACAAGCAACATACAAAGATGACATTATAAAGACTAAAAAACTGCTTGACTCACCTGTCCACCTCACCACACCCCCGCCCTGCCTACCTGTCCCTGCAGGCTGTGGGAGGAGGGCTGGAAGCAGCGCTACTATAAGACCAAGTTCGACGTGGACGTGACGGACGATGACTTCAGGAAGAGAGTGGTCAAGTCCTACGTGGAGGGGCTGTGCTGGGTGCTGCGCTACTACTACCAGGTACTGCTACCACCACCAGGCTGATCTAGTCCTGGAACTGCTGCTCTTATTTTCATGGTGTTATTGACTAACGTGAACAGAGTGTTTCCATCAGACTCTGTGAGCAGCCTCGAGATGGACCGCTCCGGAGAGGAGCTGTTTCTCACAGAGAAAGATGCTCACTGTAAACACTCTTACCTCCTGTCGGAGTTCCAAAGGCAACAAGTTAGAAGAAGAGTTAAAAAAAAGCTCAAAATCAGCACGTCAATCCAAACTGAAAGTGATGAAAGGACGGTGAAGTGCGACTGTATTGATGATCTAATCAAACGTGGCTCCAGCAGCTGCAGTAAAAGGAGCCTGGAGGCGACCTCTCCCCTCCGTCATTACATTAATGACTGGACGAGTCTCAGCCTGGCTCGCTCTAATCAGCAGACAGACAGACAGACAGACAGACAGACAGACAGACAGACAGACAGACAGACAGACAGACAGACAGACAGACAGACAGACAGACAGACAGACAGACAGACAGACAGACAGACAGACAGACAGACAGACAGACAGACAGACAGACAGACAGACAGACAGACAGACAGACAGACAGACAGACAGACAGACAGACAGACAGAACAACAGCTGGAGAAGGTTCCGGGCTCGTCTGGTTTCCACAAGAAGCTCAGGAAGGAGCAGACGCCTGAGAGCGACTGGTACCAGTGCCAGTACCAGTACCAGTTGCAGTACCAGTACCCGGTACGTCTGCTGGTGAAGGTTATAGCTTGACTTTAACCATGTGTCTGCGGCTGCTAACCGCTAGTATCGCCTGCTGGGCACTAGTTAAACAGCTAGTTAAGTCAGGTCGACAGGACAACCTGTCTGCGATACCGTCACAGTGCACTGGACCAAATGCATCTTCAAAAAGTTAGAAAGTGTGTGTGTAGCATTTAAACAATTACTAATTACAGTAACCAGCTAGTTAAGGTTATATCAGTGTGTCGGTAGACCTAGTTGGCTCACTGATCATGTCAGGTGGTCTGTAGCTTGTCTCTCTCTCTCTCTCTGTCTCTCTCTCTCTCTCTCATGAGCTACTAACTAGTTTAGTTGTAGTTTAACTATTGATCTTGATGTTGGAGTGAAATAATCTGCATGGGGGCCTCTCTGGAGCCGCTGGGATGTGTTGGCTCTGGCGCTGAGGCGGCCCCGGCCCCCCGGGGGCCCTTCTCTGGGAATCCATTAGCAGCGGCCCCTCAGCCGGCGCGAACGTGTCTGCACCGCGCTGCCACACATTCACACTCATGGTCACGCACACACGGGCGAGCGACGAGGGGAGAGAGAGAGAGACTTCATCCACTACACAATAGACCTGATCCAAGTCTATTCACTCCCAGGGTGAAGTAGCACTAGTAGCATCTAGCGAGGGTAGATTGTTCAGGGTTACACTTAGGGTTAGTGTTAAACAGTCTTACATTCATGTTTATTCTCTTAAATGTCTTATAGAAGTCTAAATAAGGTGTTTTAATCCACAGTTCAGACCATCTTAAAACTAATCTGCTAAGATGTGTTAATGACATGACATTTTCTGGATTATTTTATTTTTTTATTATTATTTGACTGGATTTGTCAAGATTTAAGGACATAAAGCTCTGTTTAGGGATTTACAGCAATATCTGGACCAGATGTGGAAATGTGGGACGACGTGACCTCACGTTACCATGAACGATTTGTTTTGGATGGTCTGAGCTGGAGACTCGCCCCCCTCTCAGCCCCCCCCCCCCCCCTCCACACACATACACACACACACACACACACACACACACACACCACCCGGGAGACGCTGCAGATTATCATGTGAATGAGGCTCTGAGGGAACGTGTTCAGTTCCGGGTGGAACAACCTGTGTTGGGATGAGTTGATGTGTTGGTTCATCCACACGCAGTGAAACAGAACAGTCAGGGTCGCAGGAAGCAGGAAGCCGCATGCTTTAGGCCACACTAACTTTTGTAAGTGTTCATTTATTCTCTGGAGGTATTCATAATACATTTCTCAGTAACAGTTCAGTGAGTCACAGATGTGTTGCTGATGACATCTGGAGAAGCCGACGAGGTCTTCACGTTTTATTCCTCCTTAATAAAGTCTTAAAAGGTGTTGAAGTGGACGTGAGGATTCCTGCAGATTCCCAGAGGGGAGGGGCGGGAGCAGCTGGGGCCGGGCCGGAGCGTGAAGATGAAGTGTGATGGGATTCAGGCCTGTGACGCTCTGTAAATGTCAGCGCTGGACTCAGATTGGATCTTAAGCTCCAGTGGAGAAAGGGCAAAGCAAAGCCTGCCAGTCCTCTCCCAGTCCTCTCCCAGTCCTCTCCCAGTCCTCTCCCAGTCCTCTCCCAGTCCTCTCCCAGTCCTCTCCCAGTCCTCTCCCCTCCCACCTGAGAGGATGAGTCGATCCAGCCGACGTCTGTGCAGATGTAGAGGAATGGTCTCGGGTCGTCCACAGCTGGAGACTCTTTGACATCCTGGTCTTCAGAGACCAGGAGCTGTGACCTGAGGTCCCCGGTTCAAATCCCCAACCAACCTCTGAGGATGCACCCCCCCCCCCCCATGGGTGATGGCATGATTCAGCTGGCCGCCATTGTTGATTAGTGTGTGTGTGTGTGTGTGTGTGTGTGTGTGTGTGTGTGTGTGTGGCAGGGCTGTGCCTCCTGGAAGTGGTACTTCCCGTTCCATTACGCTCCGTTCGCCTCCGACTTCAAAGACATCAAAGAGATGTTCACAGAGTTCGAGAAGGAGACCAGACCAGTAAGAACCACCTGGAACATCTTCCTCCTCCTCCTACTCCTACTCCCTTATCGCCCCCTTCCTACTCTTCCTCCTGCTGCTGCTGCTCTTCTTCCTCTTCTTCCTCTCTACCTTCCTCCTTTCTTCTCATCTTCCTCTTCTTTGTCTCATCTATTTAAAAATGTAAATAACTGTTAAAATACGATTTGTTCTCATTGATTATTAACATTTAACACTTGTAATTTGTTTAAAAATGTATTTAGAATATATATACACACACACATACACGCACACGCATACACACACATGCGTACACACACATACATATACATACATATATATAAACTGCTCTCAGCCTCTGTGTGTGTGTGTGTGTGTGTGTGTGTGTGTGTGTGTGTGTGTGTGTGTGTGTGTGTGTGTGTGTGTGTGTGTGTGTGTGTGTGTGTGTGTGTGTGTGTGTGTGTGTGTGTGTGTGTGTGTGTGTGTGTGTGTGTGTGTGTGTGTGTGTGTGTGTGTGTGTGTGTGTGTGTGTGTGTGTGTGTGTGTGTGTGTGTGTGTGTGTGTGTAGTTCAAGCCCCTGGAGCAGCTGATGGGAGTGTTTCCTGCTGCCAGTGGGAACTTCCTGCCGGAGACGTGGAGGAACCTGATGAGCAGCCCGGTGAGTGAAGGGATCTGTCTCCGCCTCCCTCCTCCTCCTCCCCCCCCCCCCCCCCCCCCCCCCCCTCCCTAAACCTCTAAACGTTGTCTCGCTGTGGTCAGGACTCCCCCATCATCGACTTCTACCCCGACGACTTCGCCATCGACCTCAACGGCAAGAAGTACGCCTGGCAGGGTGAGTCCTCCAGACCTGGACCAGAACCTGGACCAGAACCAGAACCTGGACCTGGACCCATCCACTGTCCATTTGCTTCACAGACCCTCAGGAGTCTTTAATGTCCACTGTCTGTCTGTCTCTCTGCCTGTCTGTCTGTCTCTCTGCCTGTCTGTCTCTCTCTCTGCCTGTCTGTCTCTCTGCCTGTCTGTCTCTCTGCCTGTCTGTCTGTCTCTCTGCCTGTCTGTCTCTCTGCCTGTCTGTCTGTCTCTCTGCCTGTCTCTCTCTCTGCCTGTCTGTCTCTCTGCCTGTCTGTCTGTCTCTCTGCCTGTCTCTCTCTGCCTGCCTGTCTCTCTCTGCCTGTCTGTCTGCAGGCGTGGCTCTGCTGCCCTTCGTGGATGAGCGGCGTCTCCGCTCGGCTCTGGCCGACGTCTACCCCGACCTCACGCCTGAGGAAGGTGAGGCTGCTCCACCCGCTCCACCCGCTCCACCCGCTGCAGCCGCTCTATCAACGCTTCACTTTTACCTTAAAGATCTCTAACTTGTAAACTGTAGTAAAGGATGTTGTGGAGTCCTTCTCTGTTTATTTCTAGTCTTTAAGTCTCACATGTTTGGAGTTGAGTTTTGAGCAGAGCCTGAAGGTGTGTGTGAGTAACCAGATGTTGGTGTGTGTGTCAGAGGAAGAGGAACAGTCTGGGGAGCGACCTGATGTTCCTGGCCTCCTCGCACCCCGCTCGCCGACTTCATCCACGAGCTGTACCGCGGACAATCTGTCGAGGTGACGCTCCCCACGCTCCCCCACGCTGTGTGTGTGTGTGTGTGTGTGTGTGTGTGTGTGTGTGTGTGTGTGTGTGTGTGTGTGTGTGTGTGTGTGTGTGTGTGTGTGTGTGTGTGTGTGTGTGTGTGTGTGTGTGTGTGTGTGTGTGTGTGTGTGTGTGTGTGTGTGTGTGTGTGTGTGTGTGTGTGTGTGTGTGTGTCTGTGTGTGTGGCTGCAGGTGGCGTCTGCTCTGTTAATTATGCTTCCTAACGAGCGCGTCTGTACAAACACTGCCAGCCTTCTGTTCATCAGGTTCAAACGTTTAGAGGAAGAAACAAAACCTGGAAAAGTCCTGGAATTGTAAAACTTGATTTGTTTTTTCCAGTACTGCAAAAGTCATGGAATATTCTTCTCTCTCATGATTAGCCTGAGGAGTTGATCTGATCAGCTGCTGACTGGACACACATGATGTGCAGGTTTTAGTTATTGCAGTTATTTATAACATTTTAATTATACTAAATCACATACCCCCCCCCCTCCCCCCCCAGGGCACTGA
>CM055206.1:19298056-19318965 GCA_029224185.1 Karalla daura | reverse complement strand
GCCCCTCAGCCGGCGCGAACGTGTCTGCACCGCACTGCCACACATTCACACTCATGGTCACGCACACACGGGCGAGCGACGAGGGGAGAGAGAGAGAGACTTCATCCACTACACAATAGACCTGATCCAAGTCTATTCACTCCCAGGGTGAAGTAGCACTAGTAGCATAGCGAGGGTAGATTGTTGAGGGTTACACTTAGGGTTAGTGTTAAACAGTCTTAAATGTCTTATAGAAGTCTAAATAAGGTGTTTTAATCCACAGTTCAGACCATCTTAAAACTAATCTGCTAAGATGTGTTAATGACATGACATTTTCTGGATTATTTTATTTTTTTATTATTATTTGACTGGATTTGTCAAGATTTAAGGACATAAAGCTCTGTTTAGGGATTTACAGCAATATCTGGACCAGATGTGGAAATGTGGGACGACGTGACCTCACGTTACCATGAACGATTTGTTTTGGATGGTCTGAGCTGGAGACTCGCCCCCCTCTCAGCCCCCCCCCCCCCCCCCCCCCCCCCCCCCCCCTCCACACACATACACACACACACACACACACACACACACACCACCCGGGAGACGCTGCAGATTATCATGTGAATGAGGCTCTGAGGGAACGTGTTCAGTTCCGGGTGGAACAACCTGTGTTGGGATGAGTTGATGTGTTGGTTCATCCACACGCAGTGAAACAGAACAGTCAGGGTCGTAGGAAGCAGGAAGCCGCATGCTTTAGGCCACACTAACTTTTGTAAGTGTTCATTTATTCTCTGGAGGTATTCATAATACATTTCTCAGTAACAGTTCAGTGAGTCACAGATGTGTTGCTGATGACATCTGGAGAAGCCGACGAGGTCTTCACGTTTTTATTCCTCCTTAATAAAGTCTTAAAAGGTGTTGAAGTGGACGTGAGGATTCCTGCAGATTCCCAGAGGGGAGGGGCGGGAGCAGCTGGGGCCGGGCCGGAGCGTGAAGATGAAGTGTGATGGGATTCAGGCCTGTGACGCTCTGTAAATGTCAGCGCTGGACTCAGATTGGATCTTAAGCTCCAGTGGAGAAAGGGCAAAGCAAAGCCTGCCAGTCCTCTCCCAGTCCTCTCCCAGTCCTCTCCCAGTCCTCTCCCAGTCCTCTCCCAGTCCTCTCCCAGTCCTCTCCCAGTCCTCTCCCAGTCCTCTCCCAGTCCTCTCCCAGTCCTCTCCCCTCCCACCTGAGAGGATGAGTCGATCCAGCCGACGTCTGTGCAGATGTAGAGGAATGGTCTCGGGTCGTCCACAGCTGGAGACTCTTTGACATCCTGGTCTTCAGAGACCAGGAGCTGTGACCTGAGGTCCCCGGTTCAAATCCCCAACCAACCTCTGAGGATGCACCCCCCCCCCCCATGGGTGATGGCATGATTCAGCTGGCCGCCATTGTTGATTAGTGTGTGTGTGTGTGTGTGTGTGTGTGTGTGTGTGTGTGTGTGTGTGTGTGTGTGTGTGTGTGTGTGTGGCAGGGCTGTGCCTCCTGGAAGTGGTACTTCCCGTTCCATTACGCTCCGTTCGCCTCCGACTTCAAAGACATCAAAGAGATGTTCACAGAGTTCGAGAAGGAGACCAGACCAGTAAGAACCACCTGGAACATCTTCCTCCTCCTCCTACTCCTACTCCCTTATCGCCCCCTTCCTACTCTTCCTCCTGCTGCTGCTGCTCTTCTTCCTCTTCTTCCTCTCTACCTTCCTCCTTTCCTCTCATCTTCCTCTTCTTTGTCTCATCTATTTAAAAATGTAAATAACTGTTAAAATACGATTTGTTCTCATTGATTATTAACATTTAACACTTGTAATTTGTTTAAAAATGTATTTAGAATATATATACACACACACATACACGCACACGCATACACACATGCGTACACACACATACATATACATACATATATATAAACTGCTCTCAGCCTCCGTGTGTGTGTGTGTGTGTGTGTGTGTGTGTGTGTGTGTGTGTGTGTGTGTGTGTGTGTGTGTGTGTGTGTGTGTGTGTGTGTGTGTGTGTGTGTGTGTGTGTGTGTGTGTGTGTGTGTGTGTGTGTGTGTGTGTGTGTGTGTGTGTGTGTGTGTGTGTGTGTGTGTGTGTGTGTGTGTGTGTGTGTGTGTGTGTGTGTGTGTGTGTGTGTGTGTGTGTGTGTGTGTGTGTGTGTGTGTGTGTGTGTGTGTGTGTGTGTGTAGTTCAAGCCCCTGGAGCAGCTGATGGGAGTGTTTCCTGCTGCCAGTGGGAACTTCCTGCCGGAGACGTGGAGGAACCTGATGAGCAGCCCGGTGAGTGAAGGGATCTGTCTCCGCCTCCCTCCTCCTCCTCCCCCCCCCCCCCCCCTCCCTCCCTGCACCCCCCCCCCCCCTCCCTAAACCTCTAAACGTTGTCTCGCTGTGGTCAGGACTCCCCCATCATCGACTTCTACCCCGACGACTTCGCCATCGACCTCAACGGCAAGAAGTACGCCTGGCAGGGTGAGTCCTCCAGACCTGGACCAGAACCAGAACCTGGACCTGGACCTGGACCCATCCACTGTCCACTTGCTTCACAGACCCTCAGGAGTCTTTAATGTCCACTGTCTGTCTGTCTCTCTGCCTGTCTGTCTGTCTCTCTGCCTGTCTGTCTGTCTCTCTGCCTGTCTGTCTCTCTGCCTGTCTGTCTCTCTGCCTGTCTGTCTCTCTGCCTGTCTGTCTGTCTCTCTGCCTGTCTGTCTCTCTCTGCCTGTCTGTCTGTCTCTCTGCCTGTCTGTCTCTCTGCCTGTCTGTCTGCAGGCGTGGCTCTGCTGCCCTTCGTGGATGAGCGGCGTCTCCGCTCGGCTCTGGCCGACGTCTACCCCGACCTCACGCCTGAGGAAGGTGAGGCTGCTCCACCCGCTCCACCCGCTGCAGCCGCTCTATCAACGCTTCACTTTTACCTTAAAGATCTCTAACTTGTAAACTGTAGTAAAGGATGTTGTGGAGTCCTTTTGAGCAGAGCCTGAAGGTGTGTGTGAGTAACCAGATGTTGGTGTGTGTGTCAGAGAAGAGGAACAGTCTGGGGAGCGACCTGATGTTCCTGGCCTCCTCGCACCCGCTCGCCGACTTCATCCACGAGCTGTACCGCGGACAATCTGTCGAGGTGACGCTCCCCACGCTCCCCCACGCTGTGTGTGTGTGTGTGTGTGTGTGTGTGTGTGTGTGTGTGTGTGTGTGTGTGTGTGTGTGTGTGTGTGTGTGTGTGTGTGTGTGTGTGTGTGTGTGTGTGTGTGGCTGCAGGTGGCGTCTGCTCTGTTAATTATGCTTCCTAACGAGCGCGTCTGTACAAACACTGCCAGCCTTCTGTTCATCAGGTTCAAACGTTTAGAGGAAGAAACAAAACCTGGAAAAGTCCTGGAATTGTAAAACTTGATTTGTTTTTTCCAGTACTGCAAAAGTCCAGGAACAAATGATTTTGTCAGTCATGGAATATTCTTCTCTCTCATGATTAGCCTGAGGAGTTGATCTGATCAGCTGCTGACTGGACACACATGATGTGCAGGTTTTAGTTATTGCAGTTATTTATAACATTTTAATTATACTAAATCACATACCCCCCCCCCCCCCCCCCCCCCCCCCCCCCCCCCACCCCAGGGCACTGAGATCCCTGCAGAGCTGTGCCATGGAATCCAAGGTACATTAAATCTTGATGACGACCCTATTCTACCAGATAAGTAAGGTTTTTATATATTCACTCTACATTCATTCTGTCCTGAGTTGAAATGAGCCCCCCCCCCCCCCTCCACCCCCCCCTCCTGATCCGCTCTGCCCTCTCGTCCTCAGGCCCGTGCTCTCCCCCATCCCGATGCTGCGTGACATCTCCCAGAACTGCTCCATCGGGTGAGAACCTCGACCCGCCGCCAGCTGTTCCCTGACAACCATCAGGAAGCTGCTGCAGCAGCCTCGTCTGTCACTCAGAGGATTTCCTCCACGCCTTCCTCATGCCGAGTCTCATTAAGATCACTGGGTCATACTGACTCATATCAGGTTAGGTAGAGTCACATGCTGGAGGCTGCAGACTGTTGGAGTCTGATGATTTCAGTCATAACATGAACCAGGAACTGAAACCAGACTTCAGGTCAGGCTGATCTGTCCTGGAGCGTCCTGGAGCTTCCTGGAGCGTCCTGGAGCTTCCTGGAGCATCAGAGCTGCAGCAAGGGCATGGAACCTTTCAGAGCTTCATGCAGAAGTCAATGTGTGAATCGGCAGAACAAACCACTCTACCTTAGAGTGTGTGTGTGTGTGTGTGTGTGTGTGTGCGTGTGCTCAGTAACACTACAGTCTAATCCTACAGCGAGCAGCTTTTCCTCCGAGGCTGAAAAGACTTTGAGGAACGTGATGACAGTGAAAGACTCGACGGCAGAATAATCCTCGGCATCAAGCAACAAGCTGTGCTGGGGGGGGGGGGGGGTGATGCTGGGGGGGGGGGGGGTGCTCTGGCTGGGGGGGGGGTCTCTCTTTAAACATGCGAGCTAATGGAACTACCTTTGTCCTCGACTGAAGCTGTTTTCCTCTGCTCCACAGAGTGAAGTTCAAGGACCCGCAGTATGCAGACGACTTCGTGTTCAAAGCCGTCGTCCTCCCTGGAGCCAAGTGAGTGTCTCCTCGCTCGCCCGGGGCCGCTCCTCCTCGCTCGCCCGGGGCCGCGCCTCCTCGCTCGCCCCGAGCCGCTCCTCCTCGCTCGCCCGGGGCCGCGCCTCCTCGCTCACCCGGGGCTGCGCCTCCTCGCTCGCCTGGGGCCGCTCCTCCTCGCTCGCCCCGAGCCGCTCCTCCTCGCCCGCCCCGAGCCGCTCGCTCCTCCTCGCTCGCCCCAAGCCGCGCCTCCTCGCTCGCCCCGAGCCGCTCCTCCTCGCTCGCCCCGAGCCGCGCCTCCTCGCTCGCCCCAAGCCGCGCCTCCTCGCTCCTCGCCCGGGGCCGCGCCTCCTCGCTCGCCCCGAGCCGCGCCTCCTCGCTCGCCCCGAGCCGCGCCTCCTCGCTCGCCCGGGGCCGCGCCTCCTCGCTCGCCCCGAGCCGCGCCTCCTCGCTCGCCCCGAGCCGCGCCTCCTTGCTCGCCCCGAGCCGCTCCTCCTCGCTCGCCCCAAGCCGCGCCTCCTCGCTCGCCCGGGGCCGCTCCTCCTCGCTCGCCCCGAGCCGCTCCTCCTCGCCCGCCCCGAGCCGCTCTCTCTCTCCTTCAGCCGGTCGGTCGGGGCTGGGGACAGGTGCTGCCTGGGCGCTGGTCCTGCTCTCCTGGGGACTGGAGCAGACTCACACAGCTGCTCAGAGTGGAGATCATTCCTGCAGGATCACAATCACTGAAAGTTCGCTGCACAAGTCTGAGCAGCTTCTTCAGCAAATGAACAAGTGAATTCTGAAACAAAGCCAACGAATGAACGACTTCATTGTTAATCAACTGCAGTAATAAAATAATCGACAACTCTTTTTTTTTTACTGTTAGTGGAGTTAAGGATTTAAAAACAATTTTTCAAGGATTTTAAGAAATGAAGTCAGAATTGTCTGATCTCAGCTCCATTAATGTGAATGCGTTCTGTTAGTGAACATGATGAAGATGGAGAATATAGTTGGTTTAACTGGGAGCGGTTTAACTGGTTAGTGAAATAAATGTTGGTTAGTTCTGCTCACAAAACGTTAGAAAAAATCTCTAGATTATCACGAGTGGGTCTCTATCACTCATCACTCTCTCTCCCTCTATCACTCTTTCTCCCTCTGTCACTCTCTCCTCCCCCCCCCCCCCCCTCCTTTGTTTTTGACCTGTGGAGATGTTTCCATCCATCTCTTAGCTTCACTCACTGTCAGATGTGAGAGTCAGAATGGAGCTGAGCCAGAGGTTAGGGTCAGGGTCAGGGTTAGGGTTAGGGTTAGGGTTAGGGTCAGGGTCAGGGTCAGGGTTAGGGTTAGGGTCAGGGTCAGGGTCAGGGTCAGGGTCAGGGTTAGGGTTGGGGCTAGTGTTGGTGTGATCCGGTGTGACTGTCCCTCTCGTGTCCAGGATTCCCACCAAGGTCCTGAAGCCGGAGGACTGGGAGCGCGGCGGCGGCCGGGGCCCCTGGAGACCTCAGCTGGGCTTCAACCCCAACAGGCAGCAGGCACATCTGGATCAGTCCGGCTTCCGCGCCCTGAAGTAAGTCTGCACATCTGTATGAATGATGCTGCTCTGAGGGGTGAACACTGCTAACCAGGGGTGGAGGGGTGAACACTCTTCCAGGGGTGGAGGGGTGAACACTCTTCCAGGGGTGGAGGGGTGAACACTGCTAACCAGGGGTGGAGGGGTGAACACTCTTCCAGGGGTGGAGGGGTGAACACTCTTCCAGGGGTGGAGGGGTGAACACTCTTCCAGGGGTGGAGGGGTGAACACTCTTCCAGGGGTGGAGGGGTGAACACTCTTCCAGGGGTGGAGGGGTGAACACTCTTCCAGGGGTGGAGGGGTGAACACTGCTAACCAGGGGTGGAGGGGTGAACACTGCTAACCAGGGGTGGAGGGGTGAACACTCTTCCAGGGGTGGAGGGGTGAACACTCTTCCAGGGGTGGAGGGGTGAACACTGAGCACTGGTCAGACTCTGCTGTGAGCATATGAACACATGAACAGTCCAGAGTCACACACACCATGAGAGAACACTGCAGTCTGTCACTCGGCTCATTTAATCATTTTATGCAGCTTAATAAACAGACTTCAGTCAGAAACACACACACACATACACACACACTCACACACACACTCTCACACACACACACACACACACACACACACAGCTGTGGCTGTGGACGCTGTAATTTTAAAGTGATGAGTGCAGAACAGCGACTGATTCTTTGGATGCTCTGTGCAGTATTTTAAAATGGAAAATGTCTTTAAATGTTTGACACACACACACACACACACACACATCCTTGATTATGATCTAAGCTCTCTCCTCCACACGTTGATATTATCATTAAGGAAATGTGAATAATTGAACATCTGGCTCAGCCCGACTGCTGCGTGCGCTGGAATTAATTATGCAGCGTGTTCCTCTTCTTCCTACCAAACAAAGTCATTAATTCAGTCATTCAGGCAGTTTTGTGCCTTGATGGGGCACAAACGGGCAGGTGCTGAGAGAGACGGAGGAAAAGAGTGAATTTTTATTTTTATTGTCTTGATTTCCAATGCTGGCGGCTGAGGAGTGTGAGCTGTGCGGCGATGGAGCGATGCAAACACAACGTTCCAGGTGGATTTTAACGTTCAGCAGCTCCATCGTCTGAGCTCCATCAGAAACACTGAGTGATGATGTAGAGCAGGTCAGACGGCTCCAGCAGGATGCACTGTCACTGTGGTGCAGGCCAGACCTTCAGTCACACAGTGCATCAGCACCACATCAGTCTGAAAGGTCCTGCAAGGAGATGTCCTCGTTGGATGTAACCTTTACTTACCCAGGTGATGTGATTTGATCATCTTCATTAAGAGTGAATGAAATGTTCTGTCTGTTTCAGTCACAACCTGAGCAGGAACCAGTCTGGCCGAGGACAGTACAGCAACGCTCCACCACCCAGCAACTACCAGCAGGGGGGCTACAGGCAGCACGGGGGGCCCCAGCACGGGGGGGCCCAGCATGGAGGGCCCCAACACGGGGGGGCCCAGCACGGAGGGCCCCAGCACTTCCAGCGTAAGACCCACTCTCTCTCTGCTCCTCTGCTCAACATCCCTCAGGTGGAAGTCAGTTAGTGCAAATACAAACGAGAAGAAAATGTGATGTGATTCAGTTAACACAGAGCAAGAGAAAGGTTAGAATCTCACACTCGCTGTGTCTGTAGGCGTTTCATCTCCTCTACAAACCATTCAAACCTGAAGATCTGAACAAACCTGCAGATCATGGCTTTATGTGATCTCCTCAGCTGTCTCTGGTCCTCCACACTGTCCAGTTCCTGCATCTGATCCAAAGATCTAAGAAAACTATGTTCTTAGTGTCCTTGGAGTCCTCAGTGGAGGACCAGGACCACATGGTACCAGGGTTATTATGGGATGGAACAGGACCACATGGTACCAGGGTTATTATGGGATGGAGCAGGACCACATGGTACCAGGGTTATTATGGGATGGAGCAGGACCACATGGTACCAGGGTTATTATGGGATGGAGCAGGACCTCATGCTATGTAGAGTTAATGGAGACACCTGCAGCTGCAGCTGGACTGCATCACCACGTAGAAACATCTCTTTGATCTGGAGGAAAACTGTGATAACCTGATCAGCTTGACAGGCCTGGAACACAGTGTCACCTCTGAGGTGGAGGTCAGAGGTTCTGAAATCAGTCAGATAATAAAAGCTCCACTAATAATAATCCTGAAACCTGATGCACCTCATGGAGCAATGATCCCCTGTCGCTGGAGACACCCCAGGAGTCTGCACCCCCCCAGGAGTCTGCACCCCCCCAGGAGTCTGCACCCCCCCACCCCCAGGAGTCACCCCCCCACCCCCAGGAGTCAGCCAGAGGCTTCCCAGTGTTAACGCCAGAATCCTGGAGGCGAGGAGGAGCAGCAGCGTCGGCTAATTGGAAAGTTTATCATGTAGAAGGAGCAGCAGAGGCCGAGGGGGAGGAGGGAGGAGGAGGGGGTGGGGGTGGGGGGGGCACCCGTAGGAGCCAAAAAAAAACCCATTTGCATCAAGTGGCAGCAGAACCATCAGCCTCAGATGAGATGGTTCATCTATTTGCAAATTGGCAGATCAGAGTCGGGCTGGAGGAGCGGTGGCAGCGCGGCCGCGCAGAGCGTGATTACCCACCGGGCGCAGAGATTCAGCCTCCATACGTGACGTAGAAGGTCTAATCACAGGACAGGCTCCTGAGCTGGAGGGCTGCAGCCTGGCAGCTGGAGGCGCTCCACGGTAATCACAGCCCAGCCCCAGGTTCAGCAGCTCCTCCTCCAGGAGGACCAGGAGCAGGAGCAGACACGGAATGTGACGTAGGATCAGAGCGTGACGGTGGGATCGGTGCAGGCTCTGATCAGCCAGGGAGCTGCTCCCTTTGTGCAACAAGCTTCTGAAGGAGAGGGAGGCTGGGCTTGATGGGCCTGGAGTAAGGAGGAGCGCTGTGATAGTCCAGCAGAGTGAGAGCCAGGCTGCTCTGGATCCACAGACCCACTCGGCACCCTGCGGCTCCTTCCTCTGACCAGCTCCCACTGACGTTCAGGAGCTGGCCTCATGTCTGCTCCCAGAAGGTCTGAACACCTTCTCCAAGTTCAGGTTCCACAGTGACCAGGTCTGAGTTCTGCTGAGGCGCAGTAGCCACATGGCACACATGACAGACAGGGACAGACAGACAGAGACAGAGACATCGGCTGTCCCAGCTCTTCCACAGTGATGTTTCTAAGCTGCTGGTGAAGTCCAGCTGCTGCCTGCAGATGTTTCCACTGGAGTGTGAGGAGTCCTGAGCTGTTCCTGCATCTTTCCTTCCTTCCTGTAGAAGAGAAAACGTCTGTAGAGACGTCTGAAAACCCAGCTCATACTGGAAACAGTCTCTGGATGGAAGGGGAACACGCACTCTCAGAAACACACATCTGCATTAGTTTAACCACACACACACACACACAGAGCTGAGCGTTGCCTGAATGCGTATTGAGCTTCTTCATTTCAAGCTGAACCTAAGAGCACTTGAAGTTAACAAAGCAGGTTTGTCCCCCCGGGGTCCATTGTCTCCGCTTGTCTTTGTCCGTCTGGGACTGAGAGACCCACCCAGTCAGCCAATCAGAGCTCAGCCTGCGTGTGGTTGCCAGATCAGCATTAAGCAGCCAGATCTGAGCAGGAGCAGGGTGTTATATTCCCACAGCTACAAACAGGAAGTAGAACTGACTGATGGAACCAGAGCTCATAGCTTCTATGTTCCCAGGAGACCAGAGGAGAGACAAACATTCTGTACTGTGGATGAACAGACACCAGCACGTCCAATGTTTTCAAGGCTACAAAACAAAACTAAAAGCCAGAGATTCAGATCTGTAAACTGGAGATCTCAGGCTGGTAGGACACGAATGCTGGGCCCAACCACAAACCCAGAGCAGAACGACGTGACTTTAGGTGGAGATTATCCCAGGGCTTTGCTGAAAGAAGAACAAGTAGAAAAGACTCAATTAGCGTCCAGCAGGCGGACTGCTGGCAGCGCGTCATCATCTGCTTCCACTCATTCTCTGCTCCTGTTTGATTATCTGCTGCGCCAACAAACTTGAAGTGGACCACCCAGTCGGCCTCCAATTACCAGTGCTCCCAGTCCCCGCTCCGGCCGCAGCTCAAAGGACAGAATTACAAGTGGACACCTGTCAATCTGCCTAATGAACAGCGATGTGAGCGTGTATGGAGCCGAGGCAGCGCTGGGTGAAAGCCCTCAGGATTACGCTCTAAGCCCTGGAAAGACTCCGCCTCCAGCCCATTAACGCTGCAGATTACCACCGCCACAAACAAGCAAACGCCGCCGCCACTGTTTGACTCACCGGCAACTTGTAACGACTCAGACCTGAAGAGGAAACATCTGCTGCAGGCAGCAGGCAGCAAGCAGCAGGCTGCAGGGCTGCAGGCTGCAGACTGAGGGCTGCAGGCAGCAAGCAGCAGGCAGCAGGCAGCAAGCAGCAGGCTGCAGACTGAGGGCTGCAGCCCTGCAGCCCTGCAGCCCTGCAGCCCTCAGTCTGCAGGGCTGCAGGGCTGCAGGGCTGCAGGGCTGCAGGCTGCAGGCTGCAGGCCACAACACTACAGGAACTACAACACTACTGAACTACAACACTACTGAACTACAAAACGATAGAAACCTCCAAACAGAAGCAGTTGAAGCAGCAGATTAACTCACTGTAGGACTAAAGCGTCCAGTGAAAACGGCTGATAACAATAATAATAATAATCATCTATCATAGAAATGTTTTCAACTGTTTTGGTCAGATCTCTTCATTCCCCCTCGGTTCTGATCAAAGCCACTAAACGTTTTTATTTACACTCAAATATACAGACATAACAGTACGATTCTTGACCACAATCACTGATGGAAACGAGCTACGTTTCTTTTTTCATCTTAATCCTTTTCGTGTTTTTTTTAACAATTAGTCTTTTAACATCACGTTCACTGAGTCGGCCTGGCTCTGAGGCTCAGAGCCTCTGAGCCTCTGAGGCTCAGAGCCTCTGAGCCTCTCAGCCTCTCAGCCTCTCAGCCTCTGAGCAGAGCCGAGGCTGCAGCGTGGAGCCATTCTGCTCCGTCGGTGTGTTCAAGTGGTGGGGGGGGGGGGGCTGTGTGTGTGTGTGTGTGTGTGTGTGTGTGTGGAGGGGGGGGGGCGCCATGTTGACACATCCCTGCAGGAGCTGCAGCGTCAAAGAGGGAAGTTAACTTTGGTTTCAACCCTCTTCAGAACCCCTCCCACCCCACCGCCCCCCCCACCCTAACCCCCCATCACAGGGGGGCCACTGTGTCCACTCCACACCCCCCCCCCCCAGGACTAATCAGCACCAGAACAAAAGGCCTGGAGCAGCACAGCCTGAGCTGATGAGCAGGCCTGAGAACGTCCTGCAGGTCCAGGTTCTCCTCTCCTGGTCTAGACATAGAAGCTATGGAAGGCTGGTTTCATTAGAATGACAGCTGCAACCTGAAGGAGCTTTCACAGGTCCCGCTCCTCCTGCTCCTCCTGCTCCTCCTGCTCCTGCCCCTGTAAACACACGGCTTGCAGCTGGTCATCTCCTTGGCAACGGTGATCTGCGAGAAACCGTTACCCCCCCCCTCCTTTTTTTCTTCTTCTCCTTCCTCCTTTTTTTGGAGTGTGTCTTTGTGAGGAGCTCGCAGCCATGGAACCAGGGCACTTGAGGTTTCCACAAAGCCGCCGGCTGAATGCTTGTTTCATTTTCCGAAAGGGAAAAAATGCAAATGTGAGGCAGTGGCTCTGCCCGTCCACCTCAATGGCTGCTCCTCCAGCCAGGAGGAGGCCTGGAGGAGCTGCCAGGAGACCTGGAGGAGCTGCCAGGAGGCCTGGAGGAGCAGAGGTTTAAGCTGCTCTGTAACAGGTTCTGTCAGGTCTGGTGGAGTCCACTCAGCTGACACTGAATCATGTTGAATGTGTCCATCACACTTTGAGATCAAAGGACACATGGACACGTGTAGAGGAGCAGCTCAGGAGAGGAGCAGCAGCTCAGGAGAGGAGCAGCAGCTCAGGAGAGGAGGAACAGCTCAGGAGAGGAGCAGCAGCTCAGGAGAGGAGGAACAGCTCAGGAGAGGAGCAGCAGCTCAGGAGAGGAGCAGCAGCTCAGGAGAGGAGCAGCAGCTCAGGAGAGGAGCAGCAGCTCAGGAGAGGAGCAGCTCAGGAGAGGAGCAGCTCAGGAGAGGAGCAGCAGCTCAGGAGAGGAGCAGCTCAGGAGAGGAGCAGCAGCTCAGGAGAGGAGCAGCAGCTCAGGAGAGGAGCAGCTCAGGAGAGGAGCAGCTCAGGAGAGGAGCAGCAGCTCAGGAGAGGAGCAGCAGCTCAGGAGAGGAGCAGCTCAGGAGAGGAGCAGCTCAGGAGAGGAGCAGCTCAGGAGAGGAGCAGCTCAGGAGAGGAGCAGCTCAGGAGAGGAGCAGCTCAGGAGAGGAGCAGCTCAGGAGAGGAGCTCCAGGCTGATCCAGATGTTCATGGAGACAGCTGCTGTAAGGTTCTGCCTGACGACTCCTGGATGTTGTGTGTAAAGATGCTTGAAAGGTGTTTGAGATGTTGGGTTTGTCCCCACCAGACAGATGTTGTCTCACACCTGGAGATGTTGTCTCACACCTGGAGATGTTGTCTCACACCTGGAGATGTTGTCTCACACCTGGAGATGTTGTCTCACACCTGGAGATGTTGTCTCACACCTGGAGATGTTGTCTCACACCTGGAGATGTTGTCTCAGCGTCCTCTCTCCTGTTGTCCCGAGCAGATTCCCGGCCCAGCAGTCTACTGGGAGCGCCGCCGTCCTCCTACAGCCAGCCCCACTTCCCCAGGTGAGAGGACACACTGGACACACTGGACACACTGGAGAGACAGGACTGGACACACTGGAGAGACAGGACTGGACACACTGGACAGACTTCTTTCTAACTATTCTGTTCTATTTATTTGATTGATTGATTTGTTTGTTTGACAAATGTTACTTTCCCCAGAAATGTTAGTTTCCCTCTGTCAGGTGGAGCTGGAGCATCACAGGGCTGTAGCTTCTCTCTCTCTCCTCTCATCCCTCTCTCTTCTCCTCTCTCCCCCTCTCTCCTCCTCTCTCCCCCTCTCTCCTCCTCTCTCCTCCTCTCTCCCCCTCTCTCTCCTCCTCTCTCCTCCTCTCTCCTCCTCTCTCCTCCTCTCTCCTCCTCTCTCCTCTTCTCTACCCCTCTCTCTCCTCCTCTCTCCTCCTCTCTCCTCCTCTCTCCTCCTCTCTCCCCCTCTCTCTCCTCCTCTCTCCTCCTCTCTCCTCCTCTCTCCTCCTCTCTCCTCCTCTCTCCTCCTCTCTCCTCAGTTTGTTCAGTCTAATGAGGCGTCTCTAATGTTGCAGCTGCTGCTGGAGGCAGCGTCCTCCTCACCTCGGGTCGCTGCTGATTAACATCCACTGACACGGGGGGGGGGGGGGAGTGGGATGGGGGGGGTATGGGGTGGGGGAGTGGGGGGGGTCTGGGGGGGGCTTCATCTCTGTCGGGAGCAGACGTCCCTCCATCTCCGTCTTTTTTCTTGTTTGTTCTGTTTTTCCGTTTTTGTTTTTTTCTGACTTCAGTTTCTTGTTCTTTCATTTTTGTTTGATTTCTTTCTTTTGTTTTTTGATCTCGTCGTCTCTTCTTTTTTCTACCACTTTTCCTTCTCTTTCTTTTTCTTGTAGTTTCTTGTTTTTCATTTTGTCTTTTGTCTTCTAAATCTACTGGTCGACCTGTGTGTGTGTGTGTGTGTGTGTGTGTGTTACTGACCTGTGTGTGTGTGTTACTGACCTGTGTGTGTGTGTGTATGCAGGCAGCAGCAGTACGGGGGCCCCCGTGGGGCTGGGGGCCACCACGGCTGGGACCGGGCCCTTCAGTCCCAGCAGACAGCGTACCAGCAGAACCTGAGCCGGGGTCCCGGAGGGCCCGGGGCCCCTCGGGGGGGCGGGGGGGGCCCCTACCAGCAGCGCTACGACGGGCGCCGAGACGAGTGGGCGGAGCGCCGGGAGCAGCGGGAGCAGCGGGAGCAGCGGGGCCCGCCTCGCCAGGTAGCCCCGCCCACTGTGGCCGTGGGGGCGGAGCCTCCAGTCGTTTAGCAGAAACGGTTCCTACGTCCCAACGTTCAGTGAGAAGCTAGGGACCAGTTTGTGATGACATCACCAGTTTCACCCAAAAAAAACACAAAGTTGTTGAAATATTTCCATTCATCTGAATCCTGAGCTGATTATCGGTTTTGGATTTTCCAATGATTAGTGACATTGATTTTAATCGAGTTTTTTCCTTTTTTGTAATTTATTTCAAAAATTACCTGGTTACTCTAAATGGACTAAAGTGTCAAAAAGCCATAAAAACAGTTTTCTGGTTTTTATTTTTTGCACCTGTAAATAAAGGAGCAGACAGGGCTCCATCAGTCTGAGCTGCTCATCGATAATTGAAATGTTTCAGTGTTTTAAACCACCAGGAGGCCCCGCAGGGGCCCCACAGGGGCCCCGCAGAGGCCCCGCAGGCTGGGACTCAGAGCAGAAACTAGTTCATGCAGAAAAGAAAAGTCCAACTGGGTCAAAAACAGACTCCTGCTCTAAACTAGTGCCAGGCAGGGACGCGTCTCATTTCTTCTCTAAAGGAGCCAAATGTTGATTTTTACTTTGAACTTTTTCAGAATCAGATTTTAAAGTCCAGGTTTCCTTTAATCTGTGCCGTTCAGTTTCTGAACCGTCTGTTTTGTTAATAATAACAGTAGTAGCAGTGTTAGCAGGGGTAGCAGTGTTAGCAGGGGTAACAGTGTTAGCAGGGGTAGCAGTGTTAGCAGGGGTAACAGTGTTAGCAGGGGTAGCAGTGTTAGCAGGGGTAGCAGTGTTAGCAGGGGTAGCAGTGTTAGCAGGGGTAGCAGTGTTAGCAGGGGTAACAGTGTTAGCAGGGGTAACAGTGTTAGCAGGGGTAACAGTGTTAGCAGGGGTAGCAGTGTTAGCAGGGGTAACAGTGTTAGCAGGGGTAACAGTGTTAGCAGGGGTAGCAGTGTTAGCAGGGGTAGCAGTGTTAGCAGGGGTAACAGTGTTAGCAGGGGTAACAGTGAGGACAGCAGCTGGTCCAGGTGAGTCTGACAGGATGTTACACCTGAGCTGCTGCTGTTGTTGTTTGTTCTCACTGTTGTTGTTGTTGTTGTTGTTTGTCTGCAGGGCTACGGGTCCGGCCGGGGGGGCTACCCTCCTCCTCCCCCCTCCCAGAGATACTCCTGGAACTGAGCGGCAGCTGGAGCTGCTGTTTTGGGGTGGGGGGGTGAATGTTTGTAAGAGGGAGACATTTTGTGTCCTGATTTTTTTTTCTTCATTTTATTGTCTTGTACAATTTTTTTTTTGACTTTTTATTGAACTTTAAAGAAAAACTTGTTATTATGTAACTTGTGATTTTTAAGAGGATGACAGCCTGTAAAACTGTGCAAATACAAGCGAGTGTGGACGAACGAGTCCGGCTGCTTCTTCTCCTGCCAACACAACACAACACAACACAACACAACACAACACAACACAGCACAACACAGCACAACACAGCACAGCACAGCACAGCACAACACAGCACAACACAGCACAACACAGCACAACACAGCACAACACAGCACAACACAACACAGCACAACACAGCACAGCACAACACAGCACAACACAACACAACACAGCACAACACAGCACAACACAACACAACACAACACAGCACAACACAGCACAACACAGCACAACACAACACAGCACAACACAGCACAACACAACACAGCACAACACAACACAACACAACACAACACAGCACAACACAGCACAACACAACACAACACAACACAGCACAACACAACACAGCACAACACAGCACAACACAGCACAACACAATACAGCACAACACAATACAGCACAACACAACACAGCACAACACAGCACAACACAACACAACACAGCACAACACAGCACAACACAACACAGCACAACACAACACAGCACAACACAGCACAACACAACACAACACAACACAGCACAACACAGCACAGCACAGACACATGATGGAGGTCAGAGGTCAATCTGAGGCCTGTCAGCTGCTGGGACCAGGGTGAGGGTCAGCCAGAGGTCACCCCCCCCCCGACTGACCCGAAGGTATATAGGTATACAGGTGGTCTCAGCTGCCACACATTACAAACCACTCATTATTAAGAATACAAATAGCATTGAACTGCACAGAAACATCCAAACTGGGAAAAAATCTCATTTATTCAAGACTGTAAATAACAAATTAAAACAGAAATAATATTTTAACAACTTTCAACTTGAACAATTCCTCAGCTGCTCCACGTGTCGCACATAAACCTGCAATACTTTGTGTGTGTGTGTCCGTCCTGTGTGTGTGTGTCCGTCCTGTGTGTGTGTGTGTGTGTCCACCTAGAAACACTAGATGGTTCTGCAGTAGAGAAGACAGAAACAAGTCTTTTTTTTTTTTCTTTCTTCTCTCTAGGATTAGATCCTTGTTGGGAGGGAGACGTGTGTGTGTGTGTGTGTGTGTGTGTGTGTGTGTGTGTGTGTGTGTGTGTGTGTGTGTGTGTGTGTGTGTGTGTGTGTGTGTGTGTGTGTGTGTGTGTGTGTCCACACCTGGAAACACCAGGTCGTTGTTGAGCAGCAGAGAAGACAGAAACGAGTCTTTTCAGTCTGAATAGGTCCTCGGTGGGGGGGAGCCCCCACCCACCCCCCCTCACCACGTCCTCCCATACAGTAAACTGGAACCCATCACCGAGCTGTACTGGATCTGGCTCAGGCTGACCTGGCTGTGGAGGCTCAGAGGAGGAGGAGGACTGGGCGACAGCTCCTCCAGCTCCTCCTCGGTGAGCTGGGGGCCCCCCGGGGCCCCCGGAGCTGCACCGGGGCTCGTGCAGCTCCTCGCGGTCCTGCTGAGCTCCGTGGAGGGGGAGGTGGGGGAGGCGGAGGAGGAGGAGGAGCAGGGCGGCTGGAGCTCCGCGCCCGGCCCGGCCTGCTTGTCCTTGGCCTGCCGCTTCAGCTTGTAGCGATGGTTCTGGAACCAGATCTTCACCTGGTTGGGGCTCAGGTGGATCAGGGCCGCCAGGTGCTCGCGCTCCGGGGCCGACAGGTAGCGCTGCTGGCGGAAGCGGCGCTCGAGCTCCAGGACCTGCGCCTGGGAGAAGAGCACGCGCCGCTTCCTGCGGGGCTGCAGCGACACCACCGCCCGGGAGGGGGCGCAGTCCAGACCCGGGAGGGCCGGCACCATGCCCGGTACCGACACCCCGCCCGAGGGGCTCATGAACCTGGAGACTACACACACACACACACACACACACACACACACACACACACACACACACACACACACACACACACACACACACACACACACACACACGGTCAGCTGAGATCAGAATCATAACGTGTCGTAAATAAATCACACATTTGGATCGAGCTGTGTTCAGTAAATCCTCTGATTCTCTTAGTTTTGACTCTGGCATCAAAGCAGTTCTCTAATCGACCAATAAATAAATAAATCGATCGATCCTTAGAAGAAGTGTAACCTGCTCCGTCACGGCAGCAGTGGTGGAGGCCGAAGCTTCATGACCTCGGAACATTTCAGTAGATGTGTAAACAACGTTTCACTCCAGGAAAACTAGTTAACTTCATAACTAGTTTACTTCATAACCAGCTCTAATCCGCTAAACAGCATATATTCACCTCGCTGGTGTAAATGCGTCTCATCTCTGATTATAAGGATTATGTAATCAGATTACATCGTCTAGTGTTTTCCTTCTTTTACTGCATGGTTTCATGACACTCAACGTAACATGTTCTAAGTTGTTTAACTTAAACTTCATTTTTTGTCCTTTTAGAGCCGAGTGTTGTAGTTCTGATCTAGTGAGGTTGCATCGACTCAACCTGCTCATTTCAAGCTTGTTTGTTTGTTTGTTTGTGAGTCAACACAAACAAACCGAGTTTCTGAGGAGTTACTGGACACACTCGTGTGGAACCACTTGAAATAATATTTTCAAATAATTGATTTTCTCTCTATATTATTATTGATATATTACCAATATATATATATATATTACTATATATGTATTACTAATATATATTATGATACAATGTATTATATTTTGATATATTATTTATTAGCATTTATACTCTTTAAAAATAAGATTAACTGTAAAAATAACATTTGTATTGCCTCCAAATGTAGAAAACTGGTTTATTATTTAGTTTTAGAGTCAAACAAAATGTTTTGATTTACTCCTGAAAATTATCTAGACACATTCTCTCTTAACTATACGTGATGATAAATATCATTTTAAAATGATTAAAAAACCTAATTATTAGCAGTTATCTATGACTGCACCAAGTGATTGATTATTGCACTTATACATGATCAATACACGGAATGAGTGAAATGTCCTGAGCTCGAGTAAAACGATAAAAGATAAAACAAATGAAAAATAAAACAAATGGAGCACAAAGTGTCATAAGTGATAACACACACACACACACACACACACACGCACATGCGCACACACATTTTTTTGGATTGAATTATATGAAATAATATTCAATAATAAATCACGAGATTATCTGGAGGGAAAAATCAACTAATTTCACTGAAAGTTTAAAGACTTTTTAATAAACGAGGGACAAATTATTTTGCTTTATGAAGCTGGTTCGTGGTGATCAGAACAGGCTTCACATTATTAACTGAATTAAATGTTTTCAAACCTTATAAAACTATCAAAAAGCAGAAGGCTGAGCTCCAACCAGCCGGGAGAGATGTAAACGTGGAGAGATGGAGTGAATTAAAGTTATTCACAGTTTCTGAGCTGAGCTATGAGTGTAAAAGCTTTCAAAGTAAAAATCTGATAAATAATCCACAATAGTAGAGTTGTAATCTGCAGTGGTGTGGGCGGAAGCCGAGCAGGCCTCTCCGCTCCGGCCTGGTTCTCACCGCTATCCAAGAGGAAAACTAATAATTCAACATTTCAAACTAACTTCATTTCTTTTCAGGAAATATTCCCGAGCTGTGAAACCCTCCACGCAGAGGACGTGAAACCATCCGTGGATTAACTGCAGATTAAAGGTGAAACCTCCGCAGGGAGACGCTCACAACCCGAGGAATTAACTAATAATTACAATTAATCATTTCAATGAATCATTAGAATCATTAACCTTTACTTCTAAAATGCTTCAAACTCTAATAATAATGAGAGTATTAATTATCAATACCATTATAATTATAGGAATCCGCGCTTCAGGATGCTTTGAATGAAAGTTAAACGCCAGTATTACTATGACGCTCCTCACTGCCCACGCGCAGGAATTAAAATCCTTATAATAATAATGAAAAAGATATTTTAGTTATCTGTGTTTTATTAAACACATTTTATTAAATGCAGCTCTGAACACACTCACGTTGTTTATTTCACCTTTATTTTTTTCCCTTTCTACAAATAAAACATAAAAAATCAGGATTTAATAAAACAATAATGATAATATTACTATCATTATTATTATGAGAATGAATTAACCATTCCTTCATTTTATTATGATTGTGATTATTATAATTTTTGGACCCTGAGGCCCGCGGTCATTTAAATTCTGCAAAACCGGCGATCCTGGAAATGGAAAAGTAGGTGAAGTGATAATAATGTTTAAAATGTATAAATGTGAGGAAACCCGGATGGATTTCACATCATCAGCCTGAAGTCTGAACTGTTTCCCGTCGATGAAACAAAAACAAGTCAAGGAGTAATTAGACCGTCAGATCTGTTCAACGCGCCTGGTTTCATGTAAAGATGTAAATCGTTAAATGTTTAAATGTTTAAATGTTTTTTAATTATTACTTTAATTGTTAATATTTTCAACTGATCTGTTCTGCTGTGTTCTGGTCCAGTCTGGTCTGGTCTGGTCCAGTCTGCTCTGGTCCGGTCCGGTCTGTTCTGGTCCGGTCTGTTCTGGTCCGGTCTGTTCTGGTCCGGTCTGGTCCAGTCTGGTCCAGTCTGGTCCAGTCTGATCTGGTCTGGTCCAGTCTGGGCCGGTTCGCTCTCTTACTTGCGGGGTATCGGGGCTCCGGGCCGCTGTACCAGGCCGCCGGGCCGCGCACCTGCTCCGGGTAGTTGTGCAGCTCTCCTACGGATCCGAACCCCTGGAACTGGGGGCCCCCAGGGGCCACTTGGTAAGAGAGCGAGGAAGAGGAGGAAGATGATGAAGAGGAGGAGGAGGACTGGTGCTGGTTCTGATGGTGATGGTGATGGTGATGGTTCTGGTGGTGGGGGTGGTGGTGCTGCTGCTGCTGCGGGGGGGCCCCGGGCCCGGGCTGCGGGCCCTGGGGGCCCCGGTAGGGCTGCAGGCCGCGGTAGGACTCCTCCAGGGGGCTGAGGATGTCGGAGACTAAGAAGGGGGTGGAGAGCCGCGGGCTGAACGACATGATGCTGAGGAGGAGGAGGAGGAGCAGGAGGAGGAGGAGGAGGAGGAGGAAGCTGCTGCTGCTGCTGGAGCCCTGATGGAGCTTCTCTGAGGATGTGCTGCGGCCCAGACCTCCTTCCTCCTCCAGCCTGGAGATCCTGGAGATCCTGGAGAGACTGGAGCTGCTGCTACTTATCCTGGGACCAGCATCCAGAGAGAGAGAGAGGGAGGGAGGGAGAGAGGGAGGGGGTGGGGGTGGGGGTGGGGGGTGGAGCCAGAGAGGAGGAGGAGGTGGAGGAGGTGAGGCTCCAGTTTAGCTTTTGGATTGTGATTCCGTCACATCCACTGAGATGTGAACAATGAA
>CM055206.1:19283056-19293056 GCA_029224185.1 Karalla daura | reverse complement strand
AAAGTAAAAATGTAGATTTAGATTAAATTAGAGTGGATTAGACGTTAGATGTTAAAGCTGATTCTGCTTCTAGGATTACACAAATTACTCTCTTGAAGATCTAGTGTTTATGTGTGCACATATATAAAATATGACATATAAAGCGTAATGTGTGCGTGTCTCTGGCAGCCTGCTTTACTCGGCCTCTGCTGACACCTAGTGGCTGGGAGAGGAACAGCTTCATAAGAAAACATGAAACAAATGTTTGTGTTTGCTGTATGTATATATATATATATATATATATATATATATATATATATATATATATATATATATATATATATATATATATATATATATATATATATATCAGCATCTCTCTCTCTCTCTCTCTATATATATATATATATATATATATAGAGAGAGAGAGAGAGAGAGAAAGAGAGAGAGAGAGAGAGAGAGATGCTGTTTGAAGGATCAAATCTTTTTCCTCTTCCTCTTGTTCTTCATCTTCTCGTCTTCTGACATTATCCCTCTGACCCCTCTGAACACTGAGCCCCCAGCTCACACACACACACACACACACACACACACACACACACACACACACACTCGGGGGTCTTTCTTCCCTTTGTCTGTCCACAGTCAAAGCTTTTAAATGTGTGTGTGTGTGTGTGTGTGTGTGTGTGTGTGTGTGTGTGTGTGTGTGTGTGTGTGTGTGTGTGTGTCTCTGTGTCTGTGTCTGTGTGTGTGTGGCGCTGAATGAGGTCGACGGACGTTTTAATCCATTTTGGAAACAAAATGTGGGACTGAAGACGAGAGTTTGATGTGATTCTCTCTCAAACTCCGCTTCCACCCTGATGTTTTCATACTTCCTCTGAATTCTCGAAATAATTTCACAAACTTAAAAGAGAAACAGTCTCGCGAGAAGCTTCTACAGCAATTCTACATGATGGATGAAGCCTCAGACCTCGGATCATTTAGTGCCTTTAATTGATGACTGATTGATTGATCGATCGATCGACAGTGAACACGTCTCTTTATTTCACCATCATAAATATTCAACTCGTTACCAAACAACATCATTGCAACATTATAAATAGATTTTATAAAACAACATAAAAGTGATGTTTCACTCCAGAACAACAACAGCAACAACAGGAGCCAGAGTTCAGCCAGACTCCAGTCCGAGTCTCCGTCCTTTTCATGTAGTTTTAAACGATTCTCGCGTCGAGGCCGGAGGAAAAACTCACCGCAGGTTCAATAAATAAGAGAACAACTGGAAAGAAACATAAATAAAAATAAACCTTCAGAATGTCTAAAAATGTTCTGCCACCTGGCTCCTTGCAACTGTGTTCACTATGATATATCTAATCAGCTGAGGGAAGTTACATAGACTCAGTCTGTCATCATCTCATCATCTCTCAGATTATATGGATTATATAATCAGTTGATTAGTCGTATTTATGTATCTTGGTTCCTCATTTCACTGCAGGTTGTATTTCATAACACTATTAGTATTCTTAGCCGATTGTTCTGTTGTGGAACCACGTGACGTAACATTTTCATTCTGTGAATTTTTTTTCTTTTTTTGGGGTGTGTGTAGAAACGATTGTGCTTGACTTCGTCCTCCAGACAGATGTGAAACATCCAGAAACGTCTGCACCAGTAACGGGACAGACCCCATCCATCACTGTGGAGGTCCAGCTGCTGGGGGAGGAGGTGGTACCGGAAGTTTCCTCACCAGCTCCAGTGGTACAGGGGCCCCAGCTGCGGCCCAGGGGGCCCCTCCGGGCCCAGGCCGGGCTGCAGCAGTGGAGACAGGGCACACAGGTGCAGCCCGAGCCCGGAGCGCAGCGCCGCCTCCAGCTCCTGCATCGGGACCGGTATCGGTACCGGCACCGGCACCGATACCGGTACCGGGAGGCGGCGCTGCGACTGCACGTGCGGCTGCGGCTGCAGATGCAGCTGCAGCTGCACGTGCGCCCCCAGACGTCGCTCCATCCCCGCGCGCTTCATCTTGTATCGATGGTTCTGGAACCAGATCTTGACCTGGTTCGGGGTGAGTCGGACCAGACCCGCCAGCTGCTCCCGCTCCGGACCCGACAGGTACCGCTGCTGCCGGAAGCGACGCTCCAGCTCCAGAACCTGGGCGCGCGAGAACAGCACGCGCCGCTTACGCACGCGGCTGCGCGGGCCCCCCGCGCGACGCGAGGCAGCGTCAGGAGACAGACCCCGGTCCCGGTCTCGGTCCCGGTCCCGGTCCCGGCCCGAGGGCCTGGAGTCCAGAGACAGGGAGTGAGCTGTGAGAAGAGACACGTCATCTGATTACTAATCAACCAATCACACAACCGATCAGATTATCAATTAGTCAATCAAAGGACTGCGCAACTCTATGCCCCACTGTCCATCTTACAAATACAGGCATTCTATTCTATTCTATTCTATTCTATTCTATTCTATTCTATTCTATCATATTTATCATTGAGCAGAACACTTAATTAATCCCGGGGAGAACGTTTTTGATGCTACATAAACTCTGACATTTCTAGTTCTAATTATAGTTCTACACTCCCTATAAAAATATTTAGAAATGTTCTAAAATATAGGGAACAAAAGTAAAGCAGGAGGAATACATATATTTTTTAAAAATCGTAATTTCAGCAAGTACAAGTATGTCTAAACAAATGATCAGTATGTTATATACAGGGCAGCAGTTTGTGTCAGACTCGATCGGTGCTTTTCCTACAGGATGTCACACAAAATGCGTCACATGATGAAATAAAAGTGGAGTCGAGTCTGCTGACAGACACAAACACACACACCTTGACTCAGAGAGAAGAAGAAAATACCAGAGGAAACAATGAGATGGAAAGAGAAACCCGGATCACTGGTTTAAACCCGGATCACTGGTTTAAACCCGGATCACTGGTTTAAACCCGGATCACTGGTTTAAACCCAGACGATGAAGGTCCAATTAAAATCAGAACATAAGAACCAGATTTTAATGTTGATATTGGAACAAAGAGATAGAAATGTAACAATTAGAATAGCTATAATTAATGTAATAATTAGAGGTTTGAACCTAAAGCTTTTCTATTCATTCTTTTTCCTCTTTTTCCATGTGACAATAAATGAGCAAAACAAGCGAAACAGACCTGAAGCAACACGAGAGAGATCCCATCTGAACACTGTGTGCAGTGGTAGTTAATCTGAGCTAATCTTGTGTAATCTGATGTAATCTAAGGAAGAGACGGGATGGGGAAATAATGAGAGTAATCCTGTGTGTAATGTGTTAATCTGTGTAAATCTGTAACATGAACATCTAACGATATTTGATCTTAAGGCCCAACCACTGAGGTTCTTCAGCCATCAGTACAGTTTATTAATAATAGTATTAATAGTAATTACTATTATTATTGCAATACTTTATTGATTAATCTTAATTTAGTACACACATTGGTTTAGGCACATGTTCCTAGTTGGTAGTTTGGAGTGATCGATTCTATACATTTCAGATGATGTGGGATTAGTTTGTATCAGATCTGTGTATCTTCTGGTTGTATTCCAGTCTCTTCACAGTCTTCAGACATCAGAGTGAACAGTCAGAGAACAGTCTCCCAAACACAGTAATGCATGACATTAATCTGATAATTTACTGATAAATCTCATGTTTCTCTCATTTACTGATAATGAATTAATTAACTGATCATTGCATATCGAGCTCTAATTGTTCTGATAGTGTAAGGATAAACCTTCAGTTTCAATGATCGTTTACAAATCTCCAGTTTTGATCGATGGAGCTGCTGTTTATTGATCCTCTGCTGATGGATGGATCAGGTATGGATGGAGCTGCTGTTTATTGATCCTCTGCTGATAGATGGATCAGGTATGGATGGAGCTGCTGTTTATTGATCCTCTGCTGATAGGTGGATCAGGTATGGATGGAGCTGCTGTGTTCTGACCTGAGAGCTGCAGGTCTCCGGGGCTGTGGCTGTGGTTCCAGGTCCCTGCAGAGGCAACGCTGCAGCCAGGGGCCGAGGCCGAGGCCTCCTGCCTGTCCTCCTCCTCTTCCTCCTCCTCCTCCAGGTCCAGGAGGTCCCGCACAGAGAACCCACTCCTCAAGCTGCTGCTGCTGCTGCTGCACTGAGACATGATGCAAAACTGCAGAAAAATGGAGCGAAAAGTGAAGAAAGAGTCAAAAGGAGGAGGAGGAGGAGTCCAGCTCAGCTGCTGCAGGAATGAGAGTCCATCAACTGCGTGTGGAAGGACTGAGGAGGAGGAGGAGGAGGAGGAGGAGTGTGTGTGTGTGAAAGAGAGATTAAAACCAGGAAGAGGAGGAGGAGGAACAGGGGGCATCTTCATCAGGTGGAGGGGAGTGATGGAGGAGGAAAAGGAGGCTCATTAACATCTGTTACACACACACACACACACACCTCCATATCCATAAAAATGTTGATTCTTATACAGTTTTTTCTCCACCAGTTCTAACCTGTTTCTGTTCATTTTGGCTTTTTAAAAATGTTCTATTTTTTTCTTTCTATGTTTCTAATTTCTATAATTTCGAGAACCATTTCTATGGTTTCTATCTGTATCTGAAGGTGCTGCCAGTGGCTGGGATGAAGGTCTGATCCACTGAGGAGCAGAACGTGAAATAGATAGATAGATAGATAGATAGATAGATAGATAGATAGATAGATAGATAGATAGATAGATAGATAGATAGATAGATAGATAGATAGATAGATAGAAACTTTTATCACCAAACACCAGTGAAGACAGACGTGTGTGTGTGTGTGTGTGTTTCAATGTTTGTAGTGAGGATTAACTCAAGCAGCACATCAAGAGTAAGTGTTTACACACACACACACACACACACACACACACACACACACACACACACACACACACACACACACACACACACACACACACACACACACACACACACACACACTCTCCTGGCCTCTCTGGCCTCATTAACAGCTGCTGTTGTTGGTTCTGAACAAACAGGAAGGACTGTAACGTTTGATGGACATGCTTACTGTGTGGCGTCTGACCTGGAGGACCCTGGAGGACCCTGAAGGACCCTGGAGGACCTTGGAGGACCCTGGAGGACCCTGGAGGTCTCTCCTGAACCTTCATGAGGACGCTGGAGGTCCCTCCTGAACCTTCAGGCTCTTATTTGACCTCAGGAACACTCTGACATCGTCCGTCCTTCTCTGAGGTGCTACACCTGCTATGCCCAGTTTTGGATTAGCGTGAAATTATGGAAAAATCTAAATTAGAGATTAGAGAGTACAGAGAGTTCAGAGCTGCTGAACTGAGTTTAGTCTTCACAAAAAAGCTGAAAAACCACAAGAAGTTTCACTTTATCTATTCAGCAAGGCTGGTCCAGGATCAGTGTTTATAACCACACTTAATGTGTCAATACACTATGAATACAGATATAGACACGATAGTTCTCTCACTCTATGTAAATACAGCAAATCTGATCTATACCTTACATCTACACCTCATATATATATATACATATGTATATATATATATGTGTGTGTGTATATATCTATATACATATAGATATAGATAGATAGATAGATAGATAGATAGATAGATAGATAGATAGATAGATAGATAGATAGATAGATAGATAGATAGATAGATAGATAGATAGATAGATAGATAGATAGATAGATAGATAGATAGATAGATAGATAGATAGATAGATTGGGGAGTCGGGGAAGTTTCGATTTCTGCGTTGTCCTGTGTGTGTGTGACAA
The DNA here is from genome assembly GCA_029224185.1 of Karalla daura. Lineage (NCBI taxonomy): Eukaryota > Metazoa > Chordata > Actinopteri > Chaetodontiformes > Leiognathidae > Karalla > Karalla daura. The sequence goes on along the minus strand of CM055206.1, from coordinate 19,287,297 downwards.
TGAGTTGAACTCTATGTCAGTGTGTGTGTGCGTGTGTGTGTGTGTGTGTGTGTGTGTGAGAGAGACAATGAGTTGAACTCTATGTCTGTGTGTGTGTGTGTGCGTGTGTGTGTGTATGTGTAGCTTGCTGGGTGGTCGAACTCTGCAAACAAACACACGATGAGGCCGACGGCCACAAAGAACACACACCCTCCACATTTATCCCATTTATTCCCCCTGAACACTTTATAATGGCCTGATACACACACACACACACACACACGCACGCACCGCACACACACAGGCATACATGCACACACACACACACATACACACAGGCATACATGAAGGCTGCTGGGAGTTGTCATGGTGTTCAGACGGCCTTCAATACACTGCCCTCTATATTCATGACCACACACACACACACACACACACATTCACACACACACACACACACACACACACACACACACACACACACACACACACACACACACACAGCTTTGAGTCTATGTTATTAGTTATTAATAAACTTGAACAAACTGTCTTTTCATTTTATATTTTTATGTATATTTTTATAATCAAGTTTAAAGACACAAAATCAAGAGACGGTCCTGGAAGAGAAATAATGTAGAAAAATGTTTTGAGAAATAAAAAACAATGAGAGAAGAATTAGAGATGAATGAGAGATGAGATAGAGAACATAAAATATAAATAAATTCATTTATTTATTTATTAAATCAAGTGAACGCAAATGTAATGTGAATGAATTGATGTAGACTGGGTTTGGGTGTTACCTTTATAATAACAATATTAATATTATATATTATTACATATTAACATAATTCTATATACACATGGGACATATTATTAAATTTATTACTTATTATTCTAATGTATTTATAAATGTAGTCATTAGAAAAAGAGCTATAAAACCTTAATAAATGTGAGTAAAGAGGCAGCTTCCTGTCAGGAAGCTCCAGCAGGGATCTGGTCTGTCAGCCCCGGGCTCAGACTGCCCCCTGCTGTCGCTGCCCGGAACTGCAGACGCACCATCTGTTCTGGTTAGATATAAAAACAATTTATAGTTTATCATTATTATTATTATTATTATTTACTTTATTATTATTTTTTTTATCTATATCCTGGAGAGGACCAGGAGCTTCACTCCATCACTGCTGAGACGCCGTGCTCAGGTTTCCTCCTCAGTCTGACAGCTGGTCCTGGTCCTGGTCCTGGTCCTGGTCCTGGTCCTGGACCTGGACCTGGTCCTGGATCTTGTCCTGGTCCTGGTCCTGGACCTGGACCTGGACCTGGTTCAGGTCCTGGTCCTGGTCCTGGTCCTGGTCCTGGTCCTGGACCTGGACCTGGACCTGGACCTGGACCTGGTCCTGGATCTGGATGACATGTGTCTCTCCATCCTGTCTTCCACTGTCCTCCTGGGGGAGGATCTCCTCCTCTGGGTCTCTCTGAGGTTTCTCCTCGGTTCCTCAGCCTTGGAGAGGCTCTGAGGACAGGAGGTGCTCCCCGAGTCCCTGTTGGTGCTCTCTGTGTGACGTGCCTGAGGTAACGGCTGAGTAACGGCTGATTGACGGCTGGTTAACGGCTGGTTAACGGCTGATTAACGGATGGTTAACGGCTGATTAACGGCTGATTGACGGCTGGTTAACGGCTGATTAACGGCTGAGTAACGGCTGATTGACGGCTGATTAACGGATGGTTAACGGATGGTTAACGGCTGATTAACGGATGGTTAACGGATGGTTAACGGATGGTTAACGGCTGATTGACGGCTGGTTAACGGCTGATTAACGGCTGATTGACGGCTGATTAACGGATGGTTAACGGATGGTTAACGGCTGATTGACGGCTGGTTAACGGCTGATTAACGGCTGATTGACGGCTGATTAACGGATGGTTAACGGATGGTTAACGGCGGATTAACGGCTGGTTAACGGATGGTTAACGGCTGATTAACGGATGGTTAACGGATGGTTAACGGATGGTTAACGGCTGATTGACGGCTGGTTAACGGATGGTTAACGGCTGATTAACGGATGGTTAACGGCTGATTAACGGCTGATTAACGGCTGATTAACGGCTGATTAACGGCTGATTAACGGCTGATTAACGGCTGATTAACGGATGGTTAACGGCTGATTAACGGCTGATTAACGGCTGATTAACGGCTGATTAACGGCTGATTAACGGCTGATTAACGGATGGTTAACGGCTGATTAACGGCTGATTAACGGCTGAGTTGCCAAAATATCCCAGAAATCTGGGACTTTGTTACAGTGAGAAAAATTAGTGTTTTATCAAGACAATAAATGAGGAGAAATCAGAAGGCAGTGTTCTGGAAACCTTCCTCCTCCTCCTCCTCCTCCTCCTCCTCCTCCTCCAGTAGCTCCTGGAGGAGTGGCTCAGGAGACAGAGGAGAACATCTGCTCAGCTTCTCCTCCTCTGGCAGGAAGCAGCTGCTCTCCATGACGCCTCGTCTCAGGCTTAACGGGATTTCTGCTGCAGGTTCCCGATGGGAAGCAGACGGAACGAGACACGATCCTCACCTCCTCTCCTCCTCACCTCCTCACCTCCTCACCTCCTCTCCTCTCCTCCTCATCTCCTCTCCTCCTCACCTCCTCACCTCCTCACCTCCTCACCTCCTCTCCTCCTCACCTCCTCACCTCCTCTCCTCTCCTCCTCATCTCCTCTCCTCCTCTCCTCCTCACCTCCTCACCTCCTCACCTCCTCTCCTCACCTCCTCCTCCTCTCCTCCTCACCTCCTCGCCTGTTTATCTAAGATTATGAATAATTGGGTTTAACTACATATATATTCTGCTCTACAAATGGAATTTACAGGATTATAAATATAAACAGGATCCAACTATTACTCAAGTACGTTTACACGTATGTGTGCATGTGCACTTGTTGTCTGAGACATTCAAGTATATAGATATATACACACTCACATATGTAGCAGATAAGATAAGATAAGATAAGATACGATGCTCAGCTTTTATCACTCTTGTTTGGACGCTTCTGGAACAGGTGACAAACAGAAACACTGAAGCGCAGCTCTCTGTCTTTCTGTGAATAATAATAATTACATATTTCCCACTAGTTGATTATTTTTGGCTTTATTTAGCTTTATTTTGTAGCTTTGTTATTTTACATCAACAGAAATAATCTTTAAATGTCTAAAGAGTACACCCCTCACATTTTCTGAAGCATTAATATAAAATAACTTTACTGTCCTCTCACAACAACTAACAGTTATAGAATATACATACATCTGCACCATTGTATTATATTTTCATTTCAACTTCTTTTTTTCTCTTATTCTTTATATTTTTATGAATTGATCCGAGGTGTGACACATAGAACCTGAAGCTCGAGCTGATCATCAGGACTGGACGTTTGACTCACATGAATGTCAAACATGAACCTAAGCTCCATCCTGTTCGAGGTCTGCCTCCACTGCCCATCTTTTTCTTTAGGATTCATTGTTGTTGTTGATACTGTATTTCTGCAGCCGGACCAGTAGGTGGCGCCACCAGGCTGCTCATCATCCAGCATCATGTATGAAGGCCGTCCTGACAGATATGCAGAGAGCTGGGGATAGTCTGATGTTCTCTGCAGGGTGGCTCTGAGGACGGAGGGCGGACCCTCAGCACAGCTGTGGTGGTCTCCTGGGAAGATGGCGCGTTTTATTTGTATTTATTGATGCATTTATTTTTTATTTTAATGTGTATTTTTATCAGCTTATTTTGTTGTCCCCACTTGATATTCTCTGATTAACACATGTCTGTGTGTGTTTGCAGTGGTTCTCATCCTTCTTAGTTTGATGTTGTGAGAATGAATTCATAAAAAAAGAAAATTATAAACTTTTGTAAAGATTCTTAAACACTATTTATCCAAGGACATGCAGGTTTAGTGAGCGTGAGAATGGATGTGTGTGTGGAGCGTCGCTCTGGTCGGTCTGGTGGCTCTGGTTGGTCTGGTTGGTCTGGTGGCTCTGGTCGCTCTGGTTGGTCTGGTCGGTCTGGTTGGTCTGGTCGGTCTGGTTGGTCTGGTTGGTCTGGTTGGTCTGGTCGCTCTGGTCGCTCTGGTGGCTCTGGTTGCTCTGGTTGGTCTGGTTGGTCTGGTGGCTCTGGTCGCTCTGGTTGGTCTGGTCGGTCTGGTTGGTCTGGTCGGTCTGGTTGGTCTGGTTGGTCTGGTTGGTCTGGTTGCTCTGGTCGCTCTGGTGGCTCTGGTTGCTCTGG
>CM055206.1:19260556-19278056 GCA_029224185.1 Karalla daura | reverse complement strand
AGTCAGAGTGAAAATAGCACATGAGATCTCTCCTGGTGTCAGAGAGAATCAGCAGAGATAAAAATGATCTCCGGCGTTGATCGGTGTGAGGAGCGGCAGCGCTGCTACTGCGCATGCTCCGTGTCGACGGTTTTTATATTATTACTATTACTATTCAAGAATTAACCTGCGAGCACAGGGGCATGATCCTCTCTGGATGGTGACTGAGAAAAACAAAGTGGTTTAATTCATGGACGTAAAGGTCTGTGGCACACACACACACACACACACACACACACACACACAGGTGAATAATAGATAGAATAAATAAATAAAACAGAATCATCCTGAAATCAATCCTCACATTGTGGCCAGTAAAATTGTTGCAAGTAAAATGTGACACTTTAATTACAACATTAATCTTTCAAATATCATGGCACACACACACACACATGCAATCATCTTCATTCATTTATATTTTTGATTTTTGAACTGTTGTAATATAATAATGAATTATTATAATTAAACTCGATTTCGTCTTTTTTCTGCTTTTAAATGAGGAAATGTTCAGCTTCAGCTCGTTTCCTCTGCTTGGTATTAGTTAATAAGCTGTTAATAACTGGTGACCAGTTAGTTTAAATACAAGCATCTTCTCAAGCAATATGTGATTTCATGAAGAAACGTTGTAATTATAATAACTAATTATGAGAATTCAAAATACTCTAAGATAATGAAAACTAAGAAGAGGCATCAGATTAAAAATATATAATAATCGAAATGTCAATTCAATTTTTGAATTTTATTGCACTATTACATTTTAGAAGATTTAAGGTTAAACAGGACTTCACCAAATGCTTCATATTTAGTACTGAAGGACTCATTTAAAATGAAAATGTTATGATGATAAATATGATCTCAAAAACAGGTTCAATCTGTCGTTTTATCTTTAATGAAACCTACAGAAACAAAATCCTTCAGTAAACTGTTCAAACGTGAAATTCTCTAATTCTACTTGAGGCCTGAAGGAACAAACTCGTCGAACCTTATTTCACACGTTTAAAGAAGTTCAGATCTGCTCTTTCTGATCCTTTCTCATCTTTAATCAATTATTGACAATAATCGATTGAATTTGAAGAATATTATTACACACTTGTTCAGATTGAGGCTCTTCTTTCGTCTGAACAGTTTCTGTTCTAGTCTGTTTCTAGTCTGTCTAATTCATCTACTTTACAATTAATTAAAAGAATTAGTGCGAAATTATGAACTGTCAATGAATTTAACAGCTCGAAGAAGAAAACAAATAAATTATTATTGGAAATAAATAAATACATCAATTAATAAATAAATAAGATGAGAAACGCCGTTTAATAAGAACAAAATAATACTTTTAATGATATATTAACTGAGTGATTATGGCTTCATTTAATCATTAGTTTTACATGTAAAACTTGTTTGCCGACGGAGACATTTGCACCACTGTCGATAGAGAATCAACATCAACACGATAAACAGCACAAAGCATGAAGTAATAATAATAATAATAATAATAATAATAATAATAAGGTAAAAATGACTCTAACGTGAATTATGTGAATTATTATGCATTCCTGTTTTCCAGGAAAAGGTTCAGATTCAGATTCAGTACGACGACAGAAAAAGCATTCTGTTCTATTCTATTCTATTCTATTCTATTCTATTCTATTCTATTCTATTCTGTTCTGTTCTATTCTATTCTATTCTATCCGTTTCTAGTCTGTTGCTGTTTAATTCATCCAGTACTGATTTCAGAATGTTGCAGTGAGACAGGATGAAGTGACGGATCTGTGGCTGCTCCATGATACAGATGGTTCTAGGTGATCATGTGATCGATGGCTCTGATTATTGGTTATAGATTGTCTCACAGGAGCTGCAGGCAGAAGCTGCCCGAGCCGCGGAGCACGGACCTCGCTATCCCCGTAGTATCCTCCTCCTACTGCTCCTCCTGCTCCTCCTGCTCCGCTCCAGTCTGTCTGCTCCAGTCCCTCCATCTTCACCGCTCCCAGCATCGCTGCTCCTCCTGGTACCGACTCCGGACCTGGACTCAGACCTGGACCGGGACCTGATCCTGATCCTCTCCTGGACCTGGACTCTAACCTCCTCCTGTTATGAGCCCTTCTCCCTCCTCCTCCTGCTCCTCCCCCTGCTCCTCCTTCTCGTACTTCTCCTCCTCCTCTTCCCGCACGCGGAGCCGCGCGGATCTGACACCTGAGCTCGCGCTGCACCCAGCCACCAATCAGATTCAAATATATCATTCACACACACACACACACACACACACACACACACACACACACACACACACACACACACACACACACACACACACACACACACACACCTCGTCCTCCCTTGTCCAAGTCAAACGATGTGAAATGTTCCAGCCTTCGCTCCTCAGTGTCTCAGTGTCAGGAGGAGGAGGAGCAGGAGGAGCTACAGTCCAGGTTCCAGCTGCTTCTGTTTGTTTGAGGCCTTCAGAGGGAGGAGAATAAACACCTGAACATCTTCATCCTGGTCCTCAGAGCTGGAGATCTGACACACTCAGGAGCTGAGTGTGTGAATGTATATGTGTAACACTGCACCGAAGTGGAGAAACCTTCAGGATGTTGTCACATGAACATTCAGCTTCTACTGGAAAGGAACCACCTCCTCCCACTGATTGACAGGTGAACGATCGGACGTAGTGATCATCACAGTCACCTCTGGCCTGGCAGCCTGAAAGCTTCTGACTGGTGGTTCTCCTGCAGCTGTCTCCTCTCAGCAGGGCTTCTCCTCTCTGTGGCCCACCAGCCTGATGAGCCAGAGCTGGTGAACGTTCATGTCAAGTCAGTGAGTGAGTGCTGCTCCACCTCCAGCTCATCGAGTCAGCGAGTCAATGAATGAGCCCTTCAACGATGATGCCGACTTACCTTAAGGAAACTACCCATAGTTCATAGCGTTGTGAGGTCACATGCAGGGGGTGCCAATCACAATACTGGAATAGTAAAAAAATAAAAAACATCCAAACAGGACTGTGCGTCTATGCGGCTGTTGAGGCATGTTCCCAGTTGCTCTATGGCCAGTCTGAACTGAGCTGAACTACCTCTGGATGGAGACGGACTGATCAGGGAATCTCTTCCTCCTCCTCAACAACATGTTGTCATGGTAACGTGAGAGATGGACTCTCACACTCAGCGTCTGGACCTCACACACTCTCACACTCAGTCACTAACAGCTGACGTCACTGACGTCATGGAGGGTGCAGGGCCTGAGTCTTTAAGGGCGATTGGAACTGGGCCTGTGTTTTGCAGCTTTGACAGTTTTCTCAGGTTCAAACCTGTTTGACCTTTGACCTGACCTCAGAGGCTGTGAGCATGCTGACACCTGCTGGTCAGCGTCTGTAACTGCAGCTGGAATCAGGACGTGAAACAAACCAGACAGATAATTCCAGTCGAGTTGATGGTGTTGGTTGCTCCTCTGTGTTTGGTGCAGAGCTGCTTCCAACCTGGTGTCAGGACAGATTTATTCATTCATGATTCAGTGATTTAAAGCTTTATTGTTACTGGGCTGTTGAGTAAAGTCAAAGTGGAAGAACAATAAAACAAAAGCCACTGATCTACAAATCATCAAACTCTTAACAGACTGTAAATAGTTTGCATAGTATGACCACGTTAGTCTCTGCGTCTCACAGCTGCTCCTGGTCTGGTTCCTCTGTCAGTAGCTGCTGGATGGAGCCTCAGGTTCTCTCTGCAGACTCTGACTCTGACCATGGTCCAGCTACAGGTCCCTCCATCTAATGAGAGAACACACAACCACAGTCATCATCTCAGAGGTAACGTCCAGCTGAGCTCAGTCTCCAGAGAGGAGAAGAAGCAGAGTTGATGATGAAGATCTCAGAGGATCAGGAGAACATCAGCCTCATGTCTGCAGTTTAGAGTCACCACAACCTTCACATCATGTGAATCTCAGCACAGAAGAAGAACATGGAGTCTGACCTCAGAGTCTCCAGTCTACAGAGTGGACTCTCCAGAAGATCACACAGCTCCTTCACTTCTGAATTCTGCAGGTTGTTCCTACTCAGATCCAGATGTTTCAGATGGGAGGGGTTGGACTTCAGAGCTGAGGCCAGAGAAGCACAGCTGGTCTCTGACAATCTGCATTTAAACAACCTGAATTAAGAATAAATGAAGATCAAATCCATGTCCAGTCCATCAGATGAGTTCAGGTTGATCAGCTGGAGCTCAGCATGTGTCATGGTTCTGTGCAGTTCATCTGTTGTTTTTCTGGTGTTGGTACCTCCCAGAACTTTCCCATGCCCCACTATAAGATCACTGTAAGATCCTATCATGATATTTCACATAACGTGAAATATTTCAAGCCTTTATTTGATGAAATTTGAATGATTTTGGATCGTAGAAAAATGTTCCAAATGCAGTATTTCACAGAGTTTGATTATCAAGACATAGTCAGACATTGGCTCCCTGTGTCCCAAGCAAACAACTGAGGTGTTTCATTGATCCTTTAAATGGTCTCAGTCTGGCTCAGTGCTGATGGGTGTGCTGAAGACCATGACTGACACACTCCATAAGGAGCAAAGGTCTCAGCTCTGAAGACTCTGAAGGTTCATGATGTTCTGCTGATCTCAGAACAGTTTGGAAGCAGAGGAGAAACCAGCAGAAGAGAGAAACATTTCTACTGCAGCACATCATCTGGACCAGTGTGGAGCAAACAGGAGCTCAGAGGATCTTCTGAGGAAGATGTGACCTTCTAGTGAACATCTCTGCTAGTTCAACACTGACACTCTACAGTTTCTAGACTTTCTTCAGGACAAAGTCTTCAGTGACTCCAGACTAAATGTAGCAGAAACATGAGAAGATGGGTCAGGAGAGAACAATCACTGCACTGACATCTTGGTTTCCTGAACTTCTGCACCGAGAAGGTCATGGATGTAGGTGTCCAGCTCACCATCATGTATCCATACGCAGGAGACCTGGGAGGCCTGTGTGTTGGATATGTAGCAATGTATCCCTGCAGACAGGGAGTCCCCTGGACATCTCCTTTTCATAGTTTGGACAAACTAACATGGGGTGACCAGGCGTCCCTGTAGGAGGCGCAGTTACCACAGAAATAAAGAGTTGTGTCTGGTTCTAGTCATTTGGTAGTGATTTCAGTGGCCCTAAATCACCATTATCACCATCAGCACCTTCAGCACGATAGCAGGGGAGTGAGATCACAATCAAAGATCACAGTTATACTCCAACGACTCGACAGAGAGATCATTGATGTCAGTGTTATTTGTTATTTTTAGTTAAACTCAGAACGATGAACCGACACAGCAACAAGCATCGGATCACCACTGAGTCGGGTACCAGTGAGGACGCTGGTAACTACATGACCGTTCTTGGCTTCCTTAGCTCTGAGCCATTTTGTCCTCGCTGAGCCTCCGTACCCAGCCGTTAGCTGTTAGCTGTTAGCTGCAGCACAAGGACACAGACATAGAGCTGTCAGTGATCAATATTAACCCGTGCAGTTCAGCTCCTTCTCCTGTGTGTGACGGTGAGTTTATTTCAGAGTAAAGCTCAAAGTCTCATCTGCTACAACAAAGTGTTAAACCAGTAGCTAGCCAGCAGGTTAGCATGTAGCATGTTCCTGAAGCTCCAACCCGGAGCAGACTACAAGTCCAGGAACTGGGACTGACAGGAGAGCTGTGCTGGTCTCCCACTGAGCAGCTTCCATTAAGGTGTGTGTGTGTGTCTGTGTGTGTGTGTGTGTGTGTGTGTGTGTGTGTGTGTGTGTGTGTGTGTGTGTGTGTGTGTGTGTGTGTGTGTGTGTGTGTGTGTGTGTGTGTGTGTGTGTGTGTGTGTGTGTGTATGTGTGTGTGTGTGTGTGTGTGTGTCCCTTCCTCAGATGGTCTCCAGGCCTGTGGCCACCACTCTGATGAGGGGAGTGCTGGCTGTGGAGCTGCTGGGAGTACTGGGAGCGTACGGCCTGTACTGCAGGATGGACAGCAGCCAGGGTACACACACTACACATCTGTCAGGATCACAACATCTGGATCAGTCTGGAGCTGAGTGACCCCACTGGGACTGTCCATACGTGTCAGTCGTTTTTCAAAATAAAACAAAAACTGTAAAAAAAAAAGACATAATATTCATTTCCAGAACGGAAATGAAACGGATAGACTCATGTTTTGTACACAAATGGAAAGTTGACTTAACATATCACCATTCTATTCAATTTGTGTTTTGATTTGTTGTAAAGGGGCGGGACAAGGAGCTGTCAATCATGGCTGTAGGAGCTGTGTGTGATTATAGACTTTTATTCAGACACAAACAAAAAAATTGAAATGATCTATAAGGGAGTCAGTCCTGGGGGAGGTGAGGAGGAGGAGCAGCTTCATCATTAACTCACTAAACAACGTGGAGCGGAGGAGAAATGATGGACAGCTGCATGGAGACACGTCTGATAGAGGATTCCTCAGACAGCGTAGAGCTACTGTCACTTCACTCTCATCTGTTTTTTCTGTTTGGTTCTGGAAAACATATTGAAAACACAAGTCCTAACTTTGTTTCCAGTTTTGCTTTTATTTTGAAAATCCAGTGAGGACAGATCACTAGTGTGGAGCTGCTCAGTGTTGTGTTGTGTCCTGCAGACTTCAGGAACACCATGAACAGGAGGTTCCCCTCGGTGCTGGAAGGTGAGAGCTCGGGGCCTGCACGTCCTTCAGGGCCACACGCTGGCTCAGCGACTGGCACCGCCAGCTCGTAGCTTTGAATCCACACACACACCAAAGCCTGGAGGAAGCTTCACCCGCCCTCAGGTGCTCTGCCTGTTACGAGCTGCAAAGATGGACAACTATTTTGACAATGAATTAAAGCATTTAAAGAAAACTCAATATTCCAATCTCAGCTTGAAAAATCGTGAGTATTCTCCAATTTATTTAGTCCTCAAAGACAGAAAACTGGAAAAACTGACCTCAGGTTTTGTGGAACAGGCGTCACTGTCACAGATTTGTCATTTTATTACGACTCCTTTAGAAAATCAACAGATGAATCGACTACAGAACTGTTGGGTGCAGCTCTACTTTGGTTTCACAATGAAAACAAAACGTTGTAAATAAGGAAGAAATAGAGTGAAGATGCAAAATGTGTTTAATTGGTCGGAAAATCTGAACATCACCTGCCGTTTTCACATTCACACAAAAATGAAAATATTAGAAACTCTTTCACGTCAAACACAGTGCAGCTGTTAATGCAGCTGTTCAGACTCAGTGGAAACCAGTGGAGACGTGTCTCCAGGACAGACGAGCCCAGTCTACTCATAAAAACTGAGCTGTGTGTGTGTGTGTGTGTGTGTGTGTGTGTGTGTGTGTGTGTGTGTGTGTGTGTGTGTGTGTGTGTGTGTGTGTGTGTGTGTGTGTGTGTGTGTATATGTGTGTGTGTGTGTGTGTGTGTGTGTGTGTGTGTGTGTCTCTCCAGTCTACTACCAGTCCAATGAGTGGGCAGGGATCTACGGCCTGCGGGAGAGAGACCAGGAGGTGTGGTCCAGGCGGGACTGAGGCCAGCGCCGCTGATGTCACTTCCTCTTCCCTTTGCCCCTGAACCCTGCCCCCCCCCGCCCGGCCCCCCCCCTCCTGGCCCGCCCCCCCGCCCGGCCCAGCATGGCCTTCCTCCGGCGCAGCGTCTTGACGTCGCGGCCTCGGATCCAGTCGTCGCGCTGAGCCTCCCACTTGAGCTGCTTCAGGCCTGCGGAGAGGAGGACAGGTCAGGGAGCAGAACACCTCCTTCCTGTGAGGAGCATCTCAGAGGGCCCCACAGGGTCCTGCAGCACAGCTCTGAAGAAGCTGCACTCAGGTTGACTGTGCAGGGCAGTGGAGGAAACCTCAGAGGACAGACCGTCAGTCTGAGCTACAGCCAGATGTTCCCACAGCAGTTTTTCTGGCCTGTAGCTCATGGAGGACAGAGTAGACTCTCCTCACTCCTAGAACTTTCCCACAGAGCTGCAGAATAAGAATCTTCTGACCAGGAACTGTTTTTACCACTCTCTCTGTTATGAAGTTGTTCATTAAAGGTGGCTGGAATCCAGCAAACTGAATGAAAACCCCCCTCGTCTGGTCTCTGACTTCTTCCATGAAGCGCTGGAGATGTTTCACGCTTCAGTGAATCAGTGAGAGGAGCCAGCAGGTTCTTCAGGTCCACCAGCTCCACCTGGAGCCTCTAGATGCAGCACAGCTGCTGTGAGGACCAGGCACCTCACCTGCTTTGTCCGTGTTGGCCATGGCGTTGAGGCCCACGCTGTCCAGCTTTGCTCCGGCGTTCTCGTCCAACATGGAGCCGAACTGAAAAACAAAGGAGCTGTGAGCTGTGAGGCCAGCCAGCAGCTGGAGGAGCAGCACGACAGCTGCACGGGCTCCTCACCTCCTCTGCAGCCGTCAACATGGCTGCGTCCCCCTTCCCTCTCTTCTTCTTCTTCTTCCCTGGTTGGGAGCCTGTGGACGCAGTTACCATCAGGACAAGCACTCTGAACCGAGCCGAGCAGACACAGACGGCGCCTGCTGGAGGTGGACACAGGGTTGACACCCACCCAGAGAGCCGGAGAAGTCCAGCTCCTCGGAGGACTTGCGTTTGGCCTTGTTGCTGCGAGGCGCTGAGTCCTCCTCGCCGTCTGAACCTGCACAGAAGCACCACCATCAACCGCTCAGCTCTCAGCTCTGATCTCCATGAAGGTCTTCAGAAGCATTCAAAGCCTCAACTGTGACTTTAGGACATGAAATGTTCAAAATGTCAAATGTTAAAGCTCTTTCCAAACAGTGTGGCTGGACAGTGTGGAGTATTTAGTCAGGAGTCACTTCCTGTGTGCTGAGGTTTAGTTCAATAAACTTTACCTTTGGTTGAAAGGATTCTCAGGAGCTTTGTTCCTGCTCCACTGATCTGAGGTCAGCAGGTCTCAGACTGTTCAGTGACTTTCAGACGTGTTGCTGGCTACAGCTGGAGATGGAGACGAGCTCTCAGGGTTTTTCTGAGATGTTGAAGCTAACGTTCACATTCCTGCAGATTCCCTGACCAGAGACCTTCCACATGCACAGACTCGACGTGTCAAAGCCCAGCAGCTCTTGCTCAGCCACTCACACCTTCACTGTGTGTGACAACAGATGTTCCACCGTGTGTGTGTGTGTGTGTGTGTGTGTGTGTGTAATGTGGTGCGTTCACCCACCATCAAATGCAGCATCTTCATCTTCATCATCCTCAAGTTCTGGAACTGAAGGTCGATGGAGAAAAGCAGAGAAAGTGAAGATGTTGAACTTCCAGTGACCAGACCTGAAACCCGAGCCAGGAGCTGCAGGAGACGCTGCCCACCTTCATCGTCGTCCTCGTCCTCGTCTCCTCCTCCGTCAGGGTCCAGGAACATCCCTCCTTCCTCGTCCAGCTCGTCTCCAAACTCCTCCTCGTCCATGCTGCCCAGGGACACCTCCTCGTCGTCCAGGTTGTCCAGGTCAGAGTCCGACTCCGAGTCAGAGTCGTCCTCTGACTTCTTCTTCCCCTTCTTACTCTTCACGTTCCTGAGGATTCACAGACTCATCACTCTCCGCTCAGAGCGGATTCTGTCGGCACCGTCCAGACGGTTTGGAGACGCGTGCTGAGCTCACCCTGCGAAGTCCAGCTCCTCCTCAGCCAGCTGGGCGTAGTACGAGTCGCCCTCGCAGGAGTCTGTCCAGGAGGCAGGAGCACATCAGCTCAGCTCACAGTGACGGGCCACACGGACAGCAGGAGCACTCACCCAGGATCTTCTCAAACTCGTCGTCCTCCACGTCCTCCACGCTCTCGTTGTCGCCGTCTCCTCGGGGCCGTCGCGGTCTCTGCTCCTGCTGCCGCCTCCTGAAGAAGCTGCAGAGACAGCAGGAGGAGAGCAGCACGTCAGGAGACAGACGCTCCTAGCCGCTCTAAACCTTCATGAAGTCTGGAAACGTTGAAAAGGTTGAAAAGTGCTCGAGTGTTTGGAGAAAACCCTTGAAGAACCGTCTCAGGCTTCCAGCGAGGAGTCACATGAACTCACATGGTTCTCTTTAAATTACTCAAGGTTCTCCTGCTGCTTGTGTTTACATCTCTGTGATCCTGAGCACATGTTCAGCATCACACCTCCTGGGTGCTGGAGGAGCTTGGAGAAGCTTGGAGGAGCTTGAAAGTGGCCAGAAAGGTGTGCTAGGACGGTGGTGAAGCTCACCGGTGGAAGAAGATCTCATCCACAGGGATCTGACTCTCGTCCTTCAGCAGGAACTCCTCAGCGTTCACTGAGGGGACACAAGGCGTTGAGCGATGGAGACGTGGACGCAGCTGAGATGGTCTCCACCCATCACCTGACCACACGGTGGAGCTGCTGAGACTCACCTGGCAGAGACCTGCTGGCCACAGACGCTCTGGGCTTCTGTCCCACCGAGGTGCTTTCTGCAAAGTCAAACATCAGGATGAAGATCAGAGACGTTTTACTGGTTTTCCTGTCTGGATGGGACTGAGGTCCAGGGTGGTTTCCTCACGTTTCTCCTTGGTCTGTTTGGGGTTCCTGAAGACAAACCGGTCCAGGAACCTGATGAGGGTGAAGTCCTGCAGGGGGTCGCTGGAGTACTGGATGGAGCCGCCCTGCCAGAAGACACCCCCCATAAGAACTAGACTGAACTAGATCAGTGAACAGATCAGATCGGTCGGAGATCCCCTGGTCCTACTGGGAGCCTCCTACTTTGAGACTTCTACTGGGAGCCTCCAACTGGGAGCCAGTACTGATGGAGACACCTGGATGGTGCGACCAGGAGGAACGGTCTCCCTGGTCTCATGCTGCCTGGTGACGTGGTTCCAAAGCTCTCTAGGCTGAAGGTCCTGAGTGATGAGCTGGGGTAACTAGTTTAACTAGATTAACCTGGTCAGCCCAAACCAGGACTAGCAGTGGTTATCATTTCTGCTCAGGGATGAACAAACAGGAGCAACATGTTCTGGTCAGAGTGAGAAGCTTTACCTCCAGGATGGTTCTGGCAAACAGCGACACGGAGGGGTGGTAGTGCAGGGTGAGCTGCAGAGGACACACACACACACACACACACACACACACACACACACACACACACACACACACACACACACACACACACACACACACACACACACACACACACACACAGGTGAGCTGGATCCTGACACACTGCACTGAGGGTCTGGGGGGTGTGGGGGGGTGTGTGTGTGGGGGGGGGGGGCCTCACCCTCTGCAGTTCCCACAGCGTGCTGTGGTCGGCGCCGCAGAACAGCGGGTTCCTGTGCAGTGCATCATAGCCTGGAGCACTCTTCCTGCCTGAGGAGAACACAGCCTGGTCAGCCTGGAGGAGGGGGGCACTGGAGGGAGGGGGGCACTGGAGGGAGGGGGGCACTGGAGGGAGGGGGGCACAGGAGGGAGGGGGGCACTGGAGGGAGGGGGGCACTGGAGGGGAGGGGGGCACTGGAGGGAGGGGGGCACTAGAGGGGGGGGGCACTGGAGGGGAGGGGGGCACTGGAGGGAGGGGGGCACTAGAGGGGGGGGGGCACTGGAGGGGAGGGGGGCAGGTCTTGAAGACCTAGAGCTCGCTGGGTTGAACTCGTTGTAGGAAGGATATGCAGCTCATTCCAGTCAGAATGCTGCTGCAGCCCAGGGACAAACACAGATCTGATGTGACTGACCCTCCAGGTTCTGGTGATGGACCCATGATGCTGCAGGCCTCGCCTCCTCCGTCTCTGCGCCTCCTCCGCCCTCCTGCACTTTGTCTGCGTCCACAAAGCGCTCCTCTTCATCGCCATCGTCACCATCCTTCTCCTCTGTGAGGTCCATGAACTCCTCCTCCTCACGTCCGTCCTGAAGACAGAGACACAGCAGAGCTCTTTGTTTCTCAGTTAGAGTTAGAACGGCGTCACATCTGCACAGAGACGCTGATCCACCAGACCAGTGAGACCAGTGAGAGTCACGCTCAGGTCGGCTCTGCTTGTCCTGCAGTAGTGTTCAGCCTCCTGAAGAACCTCTGACCCATACTGACCCCTACTTCCTACTACTGACCTCTACTTCCTACTACTGACCCCTACTTCCTACTACTGACCCCTACTACCTACTACTGACCCCTACTTCCTACTACTGACCCCTACTTCCTACTACTGACCCCTACTTCCTACTACCGACCACTACTACCTACTACCACCTACTAAGCTTTAGTCAGGTTTGAAGCAGATATTAAGAAATTCTCTGAATCTTTCAGACGTTCTTAGTTTTATTTGGCAGTAAAGCAGAAGTCTCTAGAAGACTCTTCTATATTACTTTTACTAGGAAATATTGACATTTTAAGTTTAAATTTTATTGACCAAAAGAGACAATAAGCTATTGATTGATGTGTTAAAATGTAGATATGTAGCTCTGTGTGTGTGTGTGTGTGTGTGTGTGTGTGTGTGTGTGTGTCTCTGTGTGTGTGTGTGTGTGTGTGTGTGTGTGTGTGTGTGTGTGTGTGTGTGTGTGTGTGTGTGTGTGTGTGTGTGTGTGTGTGTGTGTGTGTGTGTGCGTGCTCTGACCTGGCCCTCCTGCAGCAGCAGCTGGAGGCCCGGCTTGGCCTTCATCACCTCGGAGACGAGGAAGAGCGCTCCGCAGGCGAAGCCGGCCGCCTGCTCGGCGCTGACCTGCAGCAGGCGCTTGACGAAGGCTTTGACCCGGCGCAGCACGATGTCGGCCTTCAGGGACTTGTAGAGAAGGTTGAGGAACATGCTCTGCCTGGAGGACGAGGACAGGCCGGGGTCCAGCAGCTTCCTGCTCACACAACAACACATGGTGATCCTGACAGTCACCACGGTCTGGTCACGTCTCTCCTCAACCCTGCTCCATCATGAAGAGCTGGAGCGCTGTGAACCTGGCAGCTCCATCCTCCAGGTACACTCATGTCATGACCCACACCCACCCATCAGCAGAGACTTCAGTTCCAAGAAGGCCCAGAGCAGCCTGATAAACCTGTCTGTGACCAGGACACCGTGTCAGGCTCAACTCAATGTAACACCTCGCAAGACTTTTCTTAATTTTCCCCAAACTTGATTGATCAACTTTTCATACTTAAAGACCGTCCTGATCAAACATCTGTTGATTGGTCCTTCTCGGCCTCCCTCAACAGATTCCTCAGCCTCACAAAGCTCAAGTTTGCTCTGACTCCTCCCACCGGGGGAGTGGGCGGGGCCTCACCTGTACAGAGCCACGTAGTAGCGGTCGGACACGGTCTGCTGCGAGTCCATGACCTGGAAGAGCAGCATGAGCGCCTGCACGGCCACGTTGAAGCGCACCAGGTGCACCACGCGGAACAGCGTGTCCAGCTGCTCCTGCACCTTCTGGTCGGCGCCGCCGGCGTAGGGGTACGCCCGGTTCACGCCCGACAGCAGCGCGCTCAGCATCTTGGACTCCACCTCCTTCTTGTGGACGCAGGCGTGGAAGAAGGAGAAGTAGATGGCGATGAGCTTGTTGGCGAGCGGCCCCTCGTCGTGGCTCAGCTTCACCTGGCTCAGGAAGCAGACGGCGTAGTACTGCGCCCGGCTGCTCACGTTGGAGCGGAACAGCAGCCGCTCCACCTCACAGCACACCACCGCCCTCATGTTAGGGTGTCTCTGCAGGACACAGGACACAGGACACAGTCAGGACACTGGACACAGTCAGGACACAGTCAGGACACAGTCAGGACACAGTCAGGACACAGTCAGGACACGGTCAGGACACGGTCAGGACACGGTCAGGACACGGTCAGGAAACAGTCAGGAAACAGTCAGGACACGGTCAGGACACAGGACACGGTCAGGACACGGTCAGGACACAGTCAGGACACAGTCAGGACACAGGACACAGTCAGGACACAGGACACAGTCAGGACACAGGTCAGGACACAGGTCAGGACACAGTCAGGACACAGGACACAGTCAGGACACAGTCAGGACACAGGACACAGTCAGGACACAGTCACGACACAGTCAGGACACAGGACACAGGTCAGGACACAGTCAGGACACAGTCAGGACACAGTCAGTCAGGACACAGTCAGGACAGCACTACGTGTCTCAGGCCTCTGCTATCAGGTGTGTAGCAGAGAGGACAGTGTGGGCCGCTGGCAGCCTGTGCAGGTGTGGACGTGTCACCTGCAGCAGCGTGTCCAGCAGGTAGGAGGCCTTGGCCGCCGTCTTGTACTCGGGGTCTCCCAGCTTGTTGACCAGCTGGCTCAGCAGCGCCCTCTCCTGCTCGGGCCGGCCGCTCAGCAGCTCGTGGACCGTGCTCAGCGCCTTGGCCTTGGTGGCGGCCACCGTGTCGTGGGCCACGGCGTCCAGCGACGCCACGAACTCGGCCACGTGCAGCTTCAGCTGGTGCTCGAAGTACCAGAGCAGCAGGCGGCGGTCGCGGGCGTCGCGGTTGCCGCTGGCGCGCTGCTCCAGCTGGTGGAAGGGCCGCTGGGCGAAGGGGAGGAGCTTCCTGCTCTCGGGCAGCAGGTCGGACAGCAGCAGCTCCCGCAGCGTGTCCAGCGCCATCAGGCCCATGCGCCGGCCGCCCTTCCTGTGCACCATGGACACCAGGCTCTCCACGTGCTCCAGCGAGTGCACCGGAGCGTCCTGGATCAGCACCGTCATGGCCGCCATCCTGTCGGCCAGCACGCCGGCGGACACCACCTTCTTCATCCAGGCGGAGTTGGCTCCTTTCTGCAGGTTCTTCTTGCTGCGGTGCAGCTGCACCTCGGCCTCGTAGAGCTGCCGGGCCAGAGCTTTGTACTGCGACACCAGCGCCGGGTCCTGGGGCGCCTCCGTGCCCTCCGCTGTGTATTCCAGCTCGAACCACTTCCCTCCGGGTCTGATCAGCAGCACCTGCCTCTGGTGGAACTCAAACATGTTGGCGTTCTGCTTCGCTTTCTTCTTCGAAGTCGTCTGGTCCTCTTTCTTCTTCTCTTTCTTCTGCTCAGGCTCAGGCTCTGGCTTCTTGGCTGCAGCTGGTTTAGCCTTTTCCTTCTTGCTGTTCTCCTCTGCTGCGGCCGGGGCGTCGCCCTCGGGCTCGTCTGCCACCACCTGCTGTCCAGAGTACGCTCGGATGCCCAGTTTGGTGATGAAATCCTCCAGCTCGCCCTGCTCCAGGTCGTCGATCGCTCCTTTCTTCCCTCCATCGACCAGCTCGCTGGAGTCGTTGAGGCCGGCGAGCAGAACGAAGTCGGCCTGAGGAGGAGACCAGAACACTGACGTCAAGGCTCAGGCTTTCACTGCCATGCACTGACAATACAGAGGTTCAGACAGTCTAGAGACGGTCTTACTTAGTCTGTCTACACGCCAGACAACATGACAACATGACAACAGTACTTACAACATGTTGGTTACAGCACATTAGAGGAACAAACACAGAATACTGAACAGCACAGTAACAGAGAGATAACATACCACCACACTGCTGAACTCACTTTAATCCTCACTCACACACACACACACACACACACACACACACACACACACACACACACACACACACACACACACACACACACACACACACACACACACACACACACACACACACACACACACACACACACACACACACACACACACACACACACACACACACACACACACACACACACACACACACACACACACGTGTTAGAATCTGATGTGATATCTCACCCGGGTTCCTCCGAGCCTCAGAACCTCCTCCAGATTGAACTCGTCATCTTTGGCCGCTGTCCCCGCTCCTTCCTCGGGGTCTGCTCCGTCCTGCTCCTCCTCCGGGTTCTCCTCCTCCTCCTCCATGTTCTCCCCCTGCTTCAGCCCAAGCCTGTCTTTGTCTCTGTGTCTCGGTTTGAGCTTTTTGCGGAGGTTGTTTTTGGCCGCCATGCTGTTTCTGCTGCTGTTCACCATGAGGAGTCGGGACCCGGAAGTAGAAGCTGACGTCACTTCAGTGTTTCCGCCCCGGAAAATTAAACGTCGCGGTTCATGAATGTAATGTTTAAAATCAAACATGAACGAAAACATACACTAGTGCATGAATATTTCTCGTTGAAATTTCAGAATGTTTTATCTCGAGATTTTTTCGTTAAACGCGATGACGCCATTACGTTAAGGTTACGCTCATTCTGTTCGTCCAATGATTTTTTTTCTATCAAGTTCTCGTTATATAGGAGAAATTTATTGACATTTTATTTCAAAACAATGACGGTTTGAGCAACTGTTGTGGTTTAATGACGATTTATAAAACCAGTTCTTCCTGTAACACATGGATAGAATCTAACTTTTTTAACGGTGACTCGGTGCAGTTTATTTTCTGTGTTCTCTTTTATTGTGAAAGGTCAACCCGACACGATGCCTGTGCTATTACTGTTAGCCTCACAGCCTCCTGTTAGCATAGCTGTGGGACAAGGACTTTACCAAGTCTAACAGCGTGACAAACAAGAGTGAATTAAGTGATTACTGATTTTATCTTAACCCGGACATTAAAGCTCGGGTCATTTCTGGCCACTGACGCCGCATCAGGGCTGACATGGCTAATGCTAACAGCTAGTGTTTGTCCATGTGACTGTAATGAAAGTTAGATTAATCAATTAAAGCATGATAACAATCATATAATTATGTCGTTAACACGTTGTGTCTGTGGGAGGACACGTCAGCTGATCAGCAGAGTCTTCAGCCATCCTGTCAGAGCAGGTGAGAGCAGAAATGACCAATAATCAATATGGATTCGAGCAGAACTGATCTGATTTGGATCAGATATAGACTGTTGTTTTGCACCTGAATGTTATATTTATATATATCGCTTGTTGTATTTGTTAACATGTTGTTAACCAGCATCATCATCATCATCATCATCACCAGTTTGTGTTGTTATTGTGACCGTCCTGCTCAGCTCAGTGCAGGCTCCTCTGCAGCTCCTCAGCAGAAGATGGGCAGAGCGGACCCTCCATGCTGAGACACCTGACCACCAAGATCAAGGCCACAGGTCCGATCACAGTGGCCGAGTACATGAGAGAGGTTCTGACCAACCCTGTGACGGTGAGACCAGAGGCCGGCTCCTCCCAGAGCAGCCGCAGGTCCTGGACCACATCAAGATCTGACTAGACTCCTCACACCTCCATCCATCATCTCACCTGCTTTCTACACTAACACACATCTGTTTGGAGTGTGGCCGCCATAGTTCTTCACCTCCTTGCTGTCTCTCCTCCGTCAGGGCTACTATGTGAGGAACAACATGCTCGGCCCTGAGGGAGACTTCATCACGTCGCCAGAGATCAGCCAGATCTTCGGGGAGGTGTGTGTGTGTGTGTGTGTGTGTTTGCATGAGGCGTCTGCAGGCCAAGCGTGTCTGACTGGTGCTGTGTCCTGCAGCTGATCGGGGTGTGGATCATCAGTGAGTGGATGGGAGCAGGTCGACCCAGACAGCTGCAGGTGGTGGAGCTGGGGCCTGGGAGAGGATCGCTAGCCAGCGACATCCTCAGAGTAACTCCACCCCGACACTC
>CM055206.1:19245556-19258056 GCA_029224185.1 Karalla daura | reverse complement strand
GCTGGACAGGAAGCCGAGCCCGGCGCCGCTGCCCGTGGCCGGCTTCAGCCAGCTCAGCTTCTCCTGAGGCGGCCGGGGCCCTGAACGCACCGCCAGCCACAGACTGGGAAAGCCACAGCTGCTCAACCATTAAATCCTTCTGGAAACGTCTTGTCTAATGTGAATGTTTCCTGGTGTCTCTGCTCGTCTTCTTCTCTGTGGAACAGACCCTGTTGAGCCAGATGTCCTGTGAGAACGTCTTTTCTAACACTTTCTTTGGAACCTCTCAGCAGTCAATCACAGCTTGCAGCTCTGAAGAGCTCCTCAGTGGTCCAGGGTCTTGTTATCAGGGCTATAACAGCAGTAGCAGGTGGAGCTGCACCTCCATGTTCTGTTCAGTGTTTTGGAGTAGATGGTCCCACTTATTGAGAATGGACTCCACCATCTCCAGAGCTTCATCTCTCCACCACATCCCAGTGGATCCATCAGGAACATGACTGAGGTCTCCTGATATCATCAAAGAGCCTCAGGATGTTCAGTCTGGGTCCAGCAGCAGCTCCATGGAGAACTCCACATGGAGGTGGTCCTGGCTGGATGTTCTCCAGGACTGTTCTCCTCTCTGAGTCTCCACCAGTATCTCCAGCTCATCTCTCTGGTTGGACACAGAGTTGATGTTTCCCATGATGACTGAGGCAGAGAGAAGCTCCATCTCCACCTCAACCTTCACCATGAAGACACCTCTTCATCTCAGCTGGAGCAGGCTGGAGACATCCTCCAGACCTGCTCCGTCCATATCAGTAGATCACAAAACACAACAAAACCAAACCAAAGGTTGAGTAGAAACTCAGACTCTGCTGCTACCAGCTGTAGCACGTTTACAGCTCTGACTCGATTCTTCAACGTTTTATTTTCTTCCAAATTTAAAAGAAGCTTCAGGAAAGTTCTGCAGCTTTGAGGGCCTGTCTGACCCTGAAGGTCAGAGGTCGCGGAGCCACTGGCTCCATCCACATCATGAGGTCGTTACAGTGATTAAATAATTAAATAATCACTTCCAGACGTCCTGCAGATCGTTCTCAGCTGAGCTGAAATTCAACATTCGGAAGAAACTAGAGGATTCTGAGAGAATCTCTGAGTGAAGCTCTGGACTTTGTGGCTCATTCAGACCAAACAACCAGAGCAGCGTCAGAACGAGCCGCGGTCGTTGGGAGGAACGGGAACGACAGACACCAGCAATGCAATTCTGGACCGATTTCTCAGTTTCTCTCAAACATCTTTAGTCTTCTAACTTTAAAATCGCCATAAAACAAGCAGATTCCAAACCAAAGTTTGATCCATGTTTAATGTTCTCCATCACGCTCTCGCAGGACACGTTTGTTGTAAAAATATAAAAGGTGTGAAATCAGTTCTCAGGCTGGAGTCGGATCAGGGACAGACACGAGCAGCTCCACCCTCAGCTCGTCCTCGTCCGAGGGCTGGAAAAACACAAACAAACAAACAAACAAACAAACAAACAAAGAGTGGCACTGGAAATAACCGTGAGCTCCAGTGGCTGCAGTCCTGGACCAAACGCAGCTGATATGAGCTTCACTCAGCGTCAGCCTGCGCCTCCTCCTGCACAAGCCCAGAGCGCCTAGCTGTTTACTGCTTCACCTGACGGACAGACACAGGTGACGTCCTGATCACTGATCAATAATAGATACTATTGATAAATGCTTCAATCCTTGTTGCTTTGTTGCTTCAGCATTAAAAGTGTGTGAATAAAGTTGTTATTACACTTTATTTCTCATCTCATTGTATCTGATGGTAAAACAGCAGTAAAGTGGAGGAGCAGGTTGGTGGCCGCTCTGAGCTTCTGTAGACGAGGACGTAGAGCTTCAGAAGTTTCTCCTGAGAGGAGGAGGAGGAGGAGGAGGAGGAGGAGGAGGAGCAGAAGAAGAAGAAGAAGAAGAAGAACTCCTCCCACCAATGTCCTCAGACGTTCTGCCTGAGCCGCCGGAGCGTTTGAGTGTAGCCCTTCTGCAGCTCCGCTGGCAGCACAGACGACGACAACAACAACAACAACAACAACAACAACAACAACAACAACAACAATAATAACAATAATAATAATAATAATCAATGATGATGGTGATAAAACAAACATCGTGTCCAGGGTTCTGTCTGTCAGTGTCCTGTCAGCGCTGCGCCCGGTCGCCATGGTAACGATGAAGTGGGGTGGGGTAGTACCCCCCCCCCCCCCCCCCACCCCCCCCCCCCCCCCCCCCCAGGGGTCCTCCTCCATGTCGTCCAGGTTGGGGGCCATGATGAAGTGGGTGGGGTAGTGCCCCCCCCCCTCTAGGGGTCCTCCTCCATGTCGTCCAGGTTGGGGGCCATGATGAAGTGGGTGGGGTAGTGCCCCCCCCCTCTAGGGGTCCTCCTCCATGTCGTCCAGGTTGGGGGCCATGATGAAGTGGGTGGGGTAGTGCCCCCCCCTCTAGGGGTCCTCCTCCATGTCGTCCAGGTTGGGGGCCATGATGAAGTGGGTGGGGTAGTGCCCCCCCCTCTAGGGGTCCCTCCTCCATGTCGTCCAGGTTGGGGGCCATGATGAAGTGGGTGGGGTAGTACCCCCCACCCCTCTAGGGGTCCTCCTCCATGTCGTCCAGGTTGGGGGCCATGATGAAGTGGGTGGGGTAGTGCCCCCCCCTCTAGGGGTCCTCCTCCATGTCGTCCAGGTTGGGGGCCATGATGAAGTGGGTGGGGTAGTACCCCCCACCCCTCTAGGGGTCCTCCTCCATGTCGTCCAGGTTGGGGGCCATGATGAAGTGGGTGGGGTAGTGCAGCCCCCGCTCGTCAGCGAACTCCTCCCAGCGCGCGTCGTCGCTCTCGTGTGTGATGTAACGCTCGCCGCGACGCGTCTCGAACTCCCGCAGGTCCAGCCACGTCTGGTAGTCCTGGGGGGGGGCAGTACCACACACACACACTATAAACATATACATAGACATATACATATATACACACACATACACCTCTCTCTCACTCTCCCTCCCTCCCTCCATCCATCCCTCCATCACCTTCTGATGGGCTTTACCTGCAGCCAGGGGTGACTGAGGGACTTGTCCACGCTGTAGCGCTTCCTCATCTTCACCTGGAGCAGGTTGTTGATCAGGTCTGTGGCTGCACACACGCACACACACACACACACACACACACACACACACACACACACACACACACACACACACACAGAGTCAGTTAGCCTTTACCTGTAGTTCAGAGCTGCAGAGTCAGAGTGATGTGAGTGTGAGTGACACAGAGGGGAGCAGACCAGCAGCTCTGACTCACCCTCCTCTGAGATCTCCTTCCAGGGGTTGGCCGGGTACATGAAGGCGGCGTTCTGGATCTGGTCGTTGATGTCCTCGTCCTCGTTGAAGGGGAACGTCCCGCTCAGGCTGACGTACACGATCACGCCCACCGACCACATGTCCAGCGAGCGGTTGTAGCCTTTGCTGCGGAGAACCTCGGGCGCCAGGTAGGCCGGCGTTCCCACCACAGAGCGGCGGAACGACTTCTCCCCGATGATCCGGGCGAAGCCGAAGTCACAGAGCTTCACCTGCAGTGAGGAGGGAGAGGAGGAGGGAGAGGAGGAGAGAGAGGAGGAAGAGGAGGAGGAGGGAGAGGAGGAGGGAGGGAGTAGATTTCAGAGGCAGGGGTCAGAGATATTTGCGGGGCTGTCTTGTCATTTCTATCTGAAGGACATTGCAGGACGTGTCTAAATGCTGGAGGCTCCAGCTCTGACCTGAGGGAAGGGCTCTGCAGAGGCCAGCAGGACGTTCTCCGGCTTCAGGTCACAGTGGACGATGTTCTTGAAGTGGAGATGACGGAGCGCCACCAGGATCTGTGGACAGGTGCAGGGCCGGGTCAGAGCTGCAGGGGGCGCCGGGTCAGACCCCCCCCCCCCAGCAGAAACTCACCTGTGTGACCAGGAACTTGGTGAGGCGCTCGGGGCAGCCGGCTCTTCTCGCTGGACAGAATCATCTCCAACATGTCTCCATGCAGCTTCTCCATCACCACGAACACCTGCTCAGGCGTCTCGAACATACACTCCAGGTTGACGATGCCCGGGTGGTGCAGGTTCTGAGAGGGACACACGCAGGGACGGTCAGTGTCCCCGGTTAGTGTTCCTGGTTAGTCCCCCCCGGTTAGTCTCCCAGACTGTGTGAGTGTGTGTGTGAGTGTGTGTGTGAGTGTGAGCGCCACCTGCAGGATGGCCACCTCGTTCCTCAGCTGACTCTCCTGCTTGGTGGGGAACCTCATCTTGTCGATGATCTTGATGGCCACGTCTCTGCCCGTCTTCCTGTGTTTGCCTGCAGGGGGCGACAAGTGGGAGGACCTCCTTCAGTGGAGACACACACACACACACACACACACACACACCTGGAGCAGGGGAGGCAGCAGCCTCTCCAGCCTGCTTCTCCTGGGCTGAAAGCCCGGCTGCTTCTGCAGGAAGTGACCACTTCCACAGCTCTTTTCATCGGCTGAGTTTCCAGAGAGGAAGGTGTTGCACATCTGCATCCAGCTGCAGCCCTTCCCTCCTTCTCTCGTCCCTCGCCTCCTTTCATCCTGCAACCTGATTGGTCGGTCACACAGAGAGCGGCGGCCCCACTCACCTCCGTACACGATGCCGAACTGTCCGGAGCCGAGCACCTCGTCAGCAAAGATCTGGTACACTGAGCTGATGTCCTGCAGAAACAGATGAGGAAAGGTGAGAAGATCCGACCTCAACGTTCGACTGTTCCTGCACTGGAGCACTTTGTAGTCAGGAAGATACTGACACAGAACAGAATATTAGATGAGTTTCCTTTTAGCACTTCTGCCTGTGATCATTTAGGCACACCGGGGGTTAATTCAGTGATCTCTGGCAGTTTAAGGCTCTTTAGCTGTAAGACTGTGGAGATGAGATGGAGCAGTGCATCATGGGAGAATGAGGCGAGCGCAGACTTACCACGTTCTCTTGTATCTGGGAGTTGGACACTGATATGCTGACACACAGCTCCTCTGAGGAGACAGACAGCAGGGTGTTAGACAGGGCCAGCCGCGCGCGCGTGTGTGCGTGTGTGTGTGTGTGTGTGTGTGTGTGTGTGTGTGGGGGGGGGGGGGGGGGGGGGGGTGAGGGGGCATCCTCCTGCACGACAGATGACGTGTGAGGTTTTATTTTTCTAACCTTCAAATCATTAAAATCTCATTTCCTACACTTCCCTGTTTGCTGGAGACAAGAAGGACGGCCGAGCTGTTTGTGTCGTGTGTGTGTGTGTGTGTGTGTGTGTGTGTGTGTGTGTGCGTGTGTGTGTGCGTGTGTGTGTGCGTGCGTGTGGCAGGATGCGGCCGAGGGCTCTGACTTTCCACTGATGAGGCCGTATTGATTTCAGATGAGCTGCGCTAGGTTCGATCGGCTCGTCCCTCAGTGATCAATAGCTGCAGTCTGCTGATCGTTACATAACCTAGTCACACTAACCAACCCACTAATGTCACACTAACCAACCCACTAATGTCACACTAACCAACCCACTAATGTCACACTAACCAACCCACTAATGTCACACTAACCAACCCACTAATGTCACACTAACCAACCCACTAATGTCACACTAACCAACCCACTAATGTCACACTAACCAACCACTAAGATCACACTAACCAACCCACTAATGTCACACTAAGCAACCCACTAATGTCACACTAACCAACCCACTAATGTCACACTAACCAACCCACTAATGTCACACTAACCAACCCACTAATGTCACACTAACCAACCCACTAATGTCACACTAACCAACCCACTAATGTCACACTAACCAACCCACTAATGTCACACTAACCAACCCACTAATGTCACACTAACCAACCCACTAATGTCACACTAACCAACCCACTAATGTCACACTAACCAACCCACTAAGATCACACTAA
Source organism: Karalla daura (assembly GCA_029224185.1). NCBI lineage: Eukaryota > Metazoa > Chordata > Actinopteri > Chaetodontiformes > Leiognathidae > Karalla > Karalla daura. The sequence continues at coordinate 19,252,128 of CM055206.1, read as the reverse complement.
CCAACCCACTAATGTCACACTAACCAACCCACTAATGTCACACTAACCAACCCACTAATGTCACACTAACCAACCCACTAATGTCACACTAACCAACCCACTGTCACACTAACCAACCCACTAATGTCACACTAACCAACCCACTAATGTCACACTAACCAACCCGTTTTTCTTTTTGACTTTTTTTGCTTTTTATAACAAAAATAATAGTGATAATATGTAAACATGCTCCCACAGTACAGCTGTTTGTGACTGATGCATGAACATTGATGCTAACTGATGATCTGCAACATCCGGCCGGGGCCGGGGGCCGGGGGCCGGGGCCGGGGGCCGGGGCCGGGGGCTGAGGGCCGGGGGGCCGGGGCCGGGGGCTGAGGCCCGGGGCCGGGGCCGGGGGCCGGGGGCCGGGGCCGGGGGCCGGGGGCCGGGGGCTGAGGGCCGGGGGCCGGGGCCGGGGGCTGAGGGCCGGGGGCTGAGGGCCGGGGCCGGGGCCGGGGCCGGGGCCGGGGCCGGGGCCGGGGGCCGGGGGCCGGGGCCGGGGCCGGGGGCCGAGGGCCGGGGCCGGGGGCTGAGGGCCGGGGCCGGGGCCGGGGGCCGGGGGCTGAGGGCCGGGGCCGGGGCCGGGGGCCGGGGCCGGGGCCGGGGGCCGGGGGCCGGGGCCGGGGCCGGGGCCGGGGGCCGGGGGCCGGGGCCGGGGGCCGGGGGCCGGGGCCGGGGCCGGGGCCGGGGCCGGGGCCGGGGCCGGGGCCTCGCTGCCTCCACGCTGCTCCGGGTACTTGTGATTACAGGACGTTGTGGTTTTAGAGCGATTAAAGGGCCACAGTGCAACAGGTTGTGACTGAGATGATAAATAGACCCTGGTTGCGTCATCTTGTCCATTAACTTATTGATTTTTGCTGCTTTGCCTTCACTGCAGAGCCAAACGTCTATTTTTAGGAGAGAAAGTGGAGCTCGCTGTTAATTACTCCACAGGTGGACGCTGCTGCCGCCCGCCTCGCTTTATAATAATGACTCTCTTCCATTACAGTTAATGCTGCTCTCTCTCTCTCTCTCTCTCTCTCTCTCTCTCTCTCTCTCTCTCTCTCTCTCTCTCTCTCTCTCTCTCTCTCTCTCTCTCTCTCTCTCTCTTCTTTTAGCTGCATTTAGTGCTGGACCTCATTTTGGGATGAAACTTAAAACTCTTATTTTGGAACAAAAAGACAGTTTAACCTGGGATGAATTGGGGCGGAAAATCCTCTGAAATCCCTTCAATCACGTTAAAATGTCAGCAGGCGGCCGTGTGCGTGTGTGTGTGCGTGTGTGTGTGTGTGTGTGTGTGTGTGTGTGTGTGTGTGTGCAGGCGGTGATGTTGTGTAACAGTCGTCTCTGAAACAATATTTGGAGCTCTTAAAGACAAAATCCACACGTCCATTAACCAGAGAAAATCTCATCAGTCTAATCTGACAAAATGACTCCATCACTGTGTCACAGGGTGAAGACATTAAAGGTCGTTGGTTCAATTCCTGCTGCCGCCCGGTGGGGGGGGCGGGGGGGGGCAGCTTCCCGAACAGCCTGAAAAGCAGGAAATCTCCCTTTTGTCGGAAGGTAAACGTCCGGCGTGATGCTTTAATCTGCTTTATCTCCTCAGTAAAAACATTCTATTTTTTCAGATAATTTAAAGCTGTCAGTTTATGAACCGACGTCCAATCAGCTCCTGAGTTAGAGTTTGAGTAGCCGTAGTTAAACGTCCATTCAGCGTCAGGTTTAGGTGAATTAACATTTTTTATTGTTGAGTTACAGTATACCTGGTAAGCAGGTCTCTGGGTGGGAACAGTCTATTCCTGGGGACACCCAAGACAATGAACGCTGATGTCATAGCCCTGGCTCTCGTACTGGTAACCATAACAACCACAGCTGGACCCTAGCAACCTGACCTAGCAACCTGACCCTAGCAACCACAGCTGTACCCTGGCAACCTGCCCTAGCAACCTGACCTAGCAACCACAGCTAGACCCTAGCAACCTGCCCTAGCAACCTGACCTAGCAACCACAGCTAGACCCTAGCAACCTGACCTAGCAACCTGACCCGAGCAACCATGCGGATTACAGACTTCTTTGCAGCTACGGTTTGGAGTCTGTTTACGGCAGCATCATGCGTGTGCTCTGTGCCTGTGCTTCTTCTATGCTTTAGTCTAGCAGTGAGGCGGCGTAACAGCGCCACACACAGGCCTAACTACTACAGCGTTCTTGCTCGTTTACAGCGGAGATATTTCTGGAAGCGATGCCGAGTTTTTGTATTTTTTTTTCCAAACAAATAAGACAAAGATCGTATCAGGTGACGCTACGTATTTGTGTGGATGTTATGAATTCCTTTGAATTCCACAGTGTTTCTACTTTTGTCTTTCTTTTTTCTTCCCACTGAGTCGGCCTGCATCAGCTGGGGGCTGGTCTGAGGGACTCACTGTGGTCCTTGCCCTGGCCGGGCGCCGTCACCACGCTGGCCTTGGGGGGTGACGGGCATCATGGCCTGCCTGATGGCCTTCTCCCAGCTGTGGCCCACGTCCCGGCCCACGCCGGTCGAGGCCGGCGCCGGGCTGTGCTGCAGCTCGCCGGGCTCCTCCCCCACGTAGTAGACCACGCTGGCTGTGATCACCTCAAAGCAGTGAGGGCTGCTGCCCTGCGGCAGGCTGCTGAAGTCCTGCGCCGGCTCCACCTGCAGGATCTCAGACAGAGGGATCTCCTGGAAGGTCCAGGGGAGAGATCAGACTGGTCAGAAGGTCTGCTGGGTCTGAACGCTCAGCACTGGAGCCTGAACCCTGAACGACACCAAAGACGTTCAGCAGGTCCTGCACATCATCACATCCTCGTTCACATCAGAGACCTAACGTGACGTTAGAAACCTCCAGAACACTGGAGGGTTCTGGAAGCTGCCTCAAGCAAGGTCTCTGCTCCTGGTTCTCCTCAGTGTGATCATTCATGTGAGTGGCAGGTGAGACAACCAGTCAGAGTGAAGCCAACACGTGGTTGCCAGATCAGAATGTATTTCCCCGGCTATGACACAGAGTGAGGTGTCTCTGATGAGAGCAGCGTTTCCAGGTCCTCTCAGGAAGCAGCTCCAGACCTGGAGCTCCGCCCCCGACGCCTCTTCAAAGGCAGCCAGCGCCGTGGTGAAGGGCAGCGGGTCGCAGGATGAAAGGAGGCGAGAGGAGAGAGGGAGGGAAGGGCAACACCTTCCTCTCTGTGGAAACTCAGCCGATGAAAAGAGTTAAAGCTTCAGCCTGGGTTCACTTCCTGCAGAAGCAGCCATGCTTTTAGCCCAGGAGAAGCAGGCTGGAGAGACTGCTGCCTCACCTGCTCCAGGTGTGTGTGTGTGTGTGTGTGTGTGTGTGTGTGTGTGTGTGTCTCCACTGAAGGACGTTCTCCCACTCTGAAATTCATCGGTGACTGATTGAGGACGTGATGATGTGGTAGGACCTGACGTCCCTGCTCACTCACTCCAGGTCTCCTTTAAAACCTTCATGCAGTGGTTACTAAACAAAGAGTCGCTTTAAAACACAGTTTCAAGCACTTTTAATTTCAAGGCTTTCCAGCACCTGAATGAGCCTGTAGGACAGAAATGAAGATGAAAATCTCAGAAAATGTAAAGCAGTCTAAAGCTGCAGGCTCGTCACCCCTGCCTCTGTGCTTCCTGTGGCTCTTTCAGAATAAAGGTCAGAGATGCTTGTTCCTTGTTCCTTTAACGGCTCATTAACGTTGCTGTACATGTGAACCCGACTCCGTCCCCCCGGCTGAAACCCGAGCCGAGCTGCTCTCCTACCTTGTAGAACTTGGCTCCGCTTTCATTCTGGAACAGCGTCAGGCTCTTGCTGTCCAGCCGCCAGTAATGCCTCTTCCTCTGCAACGACACGAGACCTTCGTCAGCTCCTCTTCTCCAGCGCCTCCAGAAGGCTCACGGCGTTCATGTGCAACAAGTCAGTGTGCAACGTGTGAGGCGTGTCCTCCATGGAGCGACTACCCAGCAGCACTCAGAGACAGGTCGGTTAGTCTGACCATTCATTTCTTAATGAAGCGATTAGTTTGGTCTGCGATCTCTGCAAAGTTCTTCAGTTCTCTGTCGCTGAGACTGAAAGAAAAGTATTCACACTGAAAAGCTCAGAGCAGAGAGGCTGCTCGGAGAGTTCTTAAGAAACTGTTTCTAAAATGCAAATTGTTTTTTTAACATCGTAACAGATCAATTCATTAGTTGTTGCAGCTCTTCATTCATTTCAAATGTCAAAAGTAAAAGCTTTCAAGCTGGACGCATTACTAAGAATCACACATATAAAATATTTTCTAAATGAAGTCTGAATGCTCAAATCTGCCTGATTATCAGATATCAGTGGATAAATTGATTAGTTGTTAATATAACAGAGCTACAACGAACTAACGACGACTGCAGTGAGTCAATAATAATAAAGTGTCACTACTGCGTGTTTTTAATTCACAATATTTACCTTCATTAACAGCTGTGTGTAGGAGCTCATGGCTATTGTATTGTGTTTTGTTGTATTGTGTGTGTGTGAGTGTGTGTGTATATGTGTGTGTGTGTGGTAGTGTGTGTGTGTGTGTGAGAGTGTGTGTATGTGTGAGTGTGTGTGTGTGTATGTGTGTGTGTGTGTATGTGTGTGTTTATGTGTGTGTGTGTGTGAGTGTGTGTGTGTGTGTGTGAGTGTGTGTGTGTGAGTGTGTGTGTGTGTATGTGTGTGTGTGAGTGTGTGTGTGAGTGTGTGTGTGTGTGTGTGTGTGTGTGTGGTAGTGTGTGTGTGTGTGTATGTGTGAGTGTGTGTATGTGTGAGTGTGTGTGTGTATGTGTGTGTGTGTGTGTGTATGTGTGTGTATGTGTGTGTGTGTGTGTGAGTGTGTGTGTGTGTGTGTGAGTGTGTGTGTGTGAGTGTGTGAGTGTGTGTGTGTGTATGTGTGTGTGTGTGTGTGTGTGTGTGTGTGTGTGTGTGTGGGACAGCTCACCAGGTTGTCTCTGCTGGTGTAGTGGACCATCCAGCCTTCCTTCACCACTGTGGAGCTTTTCCTCTTGGTGTGTTTGATGGACTGAACCACACGCATCAGAGGGATGTTACTGCTGGTGGACGGGCTGCACACACACACACACACACACACACACACACACACACACACAGAAAACAATGAATAATGGTGTTAGACAGAATGTCCAGTGCTGCTCTGCTGATGCAGGTGTTTATGTTAGAAGTTACTTTAATGTTAAAGCTCTGAAGCCTTTCAAAGGACATTAATTAATTAATTCGATATTCGGATATAGTTTGGATGGATGGTGGATGGATGGATGGATAAAAGATGGATAAAGGTTGGAGGATGGAGGTTGGATGACAGTTGGATGGAGGTTGGATGCAGGCTGTGCTCCTGACCTGATGGCTCGGAGCATCTCGTCGTCCTTGTCTGCGTCCGTGCAGGAGCCCTCCATGAAGAAGAGCTTGTCCTCCTGGGTGGACAGCTCGTCCTGCTCGTCCATGCTGTGTCCTCCGTCACTGTGGACGTCACAGTTGTCCACCTCCATCGTGGCCTCTGAGTCCAGACTGGGACTGGCTGGTTCTGCACAGCACAGAAAGAGAGAACTCACAATCATAAAGTTATGGTTATACTGGTTATACAGACGGTGGTCTCCATGGAAACGCAGAGACAGGGCGGACAGACTGACCTCCATTGAAGTCGACCTCCCCCAGACAGTCCCGAGGAACTTTGGCTGCACATCTCTTGTGACAGTTGTATTTACAATCTGAGGAGGAGCACAAAAACAAAGTCACCTGACGCTGCTTTGAAGACAAGAACTTCAGTGACTGGTCAGAGTCCACCTCCTCCACAAGCTCCTCCGTAAACCTGTGTCATGTCTAACAGGAGGCACACCTCCTTAAAGCTACAGTCCACAGGGTCTCTAGACCAATCAGCAGGCAGCTTATTCAAATACTCATGAGATTGCCAAGAAAGGACGGGGATCATTTTAGTGTAGAGCTTTCAAGTTACAGTATATGGGCAGTACAGTACAGTACAGTATAGCAGAGTAGAGTAGAGTAGAGTAGAGTAGAGTAGAGTAGAGTAGAGTAGAGTAGAGTAGAGTAGAGTAGAGTAGAGTAGAGTAGAGTAGAGTAGAGTAGCGGGGGCAGGCAGCAGACAGGCAGCAGCAGCAGGCTGGGCTGTGCTCACCTTTGCACTGCATCCCCTGGCGGAACAAACCCTTGAGCAGGCGTTTGCAGAACCTGCAGATGGTGGGACGGGTGTACGTGTGCACCGAGAAGGTGTGAGGCACTTTGACCCGACCCATGACCAGCTTCTCCATCCAGATGGGCCGACCGCTCAGCAGAGAGTTACGCTTCACTGCTCCCAGCAGGGGGCGCTGCAACGACCCACACACACAACCACTGGTCACATGAGGAGGTGGAGCTCATCCTCTGAGGTGGACCAGCCTGAAGAGCTTCAGAGTGCTCCTCAGGGGTCAGAGAAGGTGCGGATGGTGCTTCAGCTCTGAGCTCGGCAGGTAGAACACAACTAGTTATTAACCAGGTCTAATGTGGAACCAACCGGAA
>CM055206.1:19238056-19243056 GCA_029224185.1 Karalla daura | reverse complement strand
GGTGGACGGCGGCCGGGCGATGGACATGGCGGCGCCCTGCAGGGACACGTTGGACAGACGACGCTTCCTCACACCACTGCAGTTGTTAGGGATCTTAAACGCACAGCGTTTGTGGTAGTTGAGGCCACATCCTGGAAGACAGACAGATAGAGAGATAGACAGATAGAGAGAGAGACAGATAGAGAGAGAGACAGATAGAGATATAGACAGATAGAGATAGACAGATAGAGAGATAGACAGATAGATAGACAGAGAGATAGATAGAGGTGAAAAACCTAAGAATAAATTCAAAGCACAGACGTAAGTATTTGAAAAATAGTCACAGTCAGTGAAGACATCCTGAGAGAGAGAGTGTGTGTGTGTGTGTGTGTGTGTGTGTGTGTGTGTCTGGACCTCGACCTAGCCACTGACTCGGCTCAGATGCTGTGAGAATCCAACCTGAGGAGTCCAGAACACACACACCTCTTCCCAGATCAAATCCAAGCACTTTCCAAGCACTTTCAAGGTCCCTTTTCAAGCACTTCCAGCATCTTGCAGCTGTGATTTGCTACGTAATGCAACCAGTCTGTCACAGTGTCACAGATTTTATTAACCTATCAAAAAATAAAATGGTGCTGTGACAGCAGAAGGTTTAAACTCAGACTTTATTCATTCATATTTTGGGGATCGGTTCATCATTTCACATTGTCTGTTGACCTCATTTAAGACGTGTTATCTATTTATCTATTATTTGCTTCTGATTCTGTCCCACCAACCTGGCTCACCAGGACCACATTTTCAAAGCATTTTCAAGCACCTTTCAAGGACTCCAAGCACCCAGGCGAGCCCTGAAACTAGCCAGAATGAATCCTGATCAACGTGACGCGGCCTCTCTGTGCTCGTCCATGAAGCTTCGCACGTCTGTTCGTTCGTTTGTTTGTTTGTTTGTTTGTTTGTTTGTCGGCCGGGGGGTCAGAACGATGAAGGCTCTCTGTTTAACTCGTTAACGTTTGATTGGTGGGACACATCACGTCCTCTCACCCAGGCTCCGTAAACAACGTAAACAACGTAAACAACACAGTCTGACAACAACATTCTGGCCACAAACACCTCAGAGCACTCTGTGCTCAGTGAGTGTGAGCTCAATGAGTGTGTGTGTGTGTGTGTGTGTGTGTGCATGTGTGTGTCTGTTGTTTTCCTTCACTTCCTGTTCTGTTTCCGCTGCTCTCTCGCTCCAAGCTGCTCACAGAAAAACACATTTGTGTTTGATTTTGTGTTTTTAATCAAAAGCTCTTTGAACTGATAGTGAAAGAGCAGAGAAAATGTGTGTGTGTGTGTGTGTGTGTGTGTGTGTGTGTGTGAGAGAGAGAGACTGCATTCACAGCCTGATAGTGAACTCTGAATCCACTGGAATGTTTTCCTGGTTTCGTCTGCAGCTCGTCTACAGCTGTGGACTGTGTTTCTGAGCTTCTGCTGCTCGTACCAGGAGGTCTGGCTCTGACCTCCTCAGCTCGCCTGCATCTTCTCGCTCTGCCGCCCTGAGGAGCTGAGCTTCTTCAGGCAGAGCTGCTCAGATAAACATCTCTTCCCTTCAGGTCGCCGTGCTCGGCTCTCTGCAGGTGTGAACCACGCTCAACGCGACCTACAATAACCCTGCAGACGAGGCTGCACCTCAAACTGCCTCTGCACGCGTCTCCTGCTGGTCGGGCCGCAGCCAGGATCGCTGCCGCTGTCAGAGCGCTTTGCTTTCCACTCAGCGATCTGTGAATTGAGCTTCAGTTTTCTGTCTCAGACTAAAGAAACAGGAAAATATAAATGTTTAAGGAGCTGAGAGTAGAGAATGAAGTGAACTTTGTTTATTAAAAAACTCAAAACGATGCTAAAACGAGGATAAAATCAACCGGTCAATTGTTGGAATCGTCGGTAAACCACTGGAACCAGTTGTGAATAATTCAGTTTGTTTGTGCAGTACATCTGAACTCATCCCATAATAGTTGATGGAGGAAGTCTGTCTTTGACTTCAGGGTTCTATGGTTGTGTATCCCTCATGTGCTGGTGGTGAGAGATCAGAGAGGCTTTCTGACACATGGAGGCCACCGTAGCTGCAGTACCAGCTTTAACCAGGGGGGCGCTGGAGAGGCCTGTTGGTCTGGATGAGACATGGTCTCAGCTTCAGATGGAGGTCACTCCTCCTCAGCCTACCTTCACATTTGAGGCCCTGTCGGACGAGTCCCCACAGCATCTCGCCGCAGTCGTCGCAGAACGCCGGCGCCTTGTAGGAGTGGACGTAGAGCGCGTGAGGGCGGATCTGGAAGTCCTCCGCCGTGGCCAGAGCTGCAGAACACAGCAGGACAGACACGCCTCCTCAGCTAGGTCACAGTCAGCACATCCAGGGTGTGCAACAGAGGTGAGGCTAGAGGCTGGCAGTTGTCATAATTCCCACAGCCCCTGAAGGCAGCGTGTAGGTCTATCTACTCTACTCTGCTCTACCCTGTTCTGCTCTACCCTGCTCTACTCTACTCTACTCTGCTCTACCCTGCTCTACTCAACTCTACTCTACTCTACTCTACCCTGCTCTACTCTGCTCTACCCTGCTCTACTCTACTCTACTCTACTCTACTCTGCTCTACTCTACCCTGTTCTGCTCTACTTTTCTCTGCTCTACTCTGGCTGTCCTCCTGTACTTTTACATCCCGACCTGTCAACACACACACACACAGCCATAATTCCCACAGCCCCTGAAGGCAGCATGTAGGTGAGCTCAGGTACGGCCCCTTCCTGAAGGCAGAGGTACTGTCTGGCTGACCTCAGGTCAGTCAGTGCTGCTCTATGTCCCATCAGTCACACTCAACATGTTCTACATGAGCTGTTCTATGGAGAGGGAGGACAGAATAGAGTTTAAGATTGATAAACACAGAGAAGATAAAGATCAAGCCAGTCCGAAGGACAGGAGACATGAAGATCCAGCGACTTTGATGATAAAATTATTGGAATCAGAGGAATTACATTTATACGTCCAACATTTATTCATCTGATCACTATTTGTGATCACTCTGGATTGGGTTTGATTGGACTCGTCATTGGTCTAAACCTTCAGATGGCTCCATCCCTGCAGCTACGTGAGCTCTGTGACTTTGGTGCTTCATCGGGAACGGTTATCTAACCTGCTGACCTCTGAGTGGAAACAGCCAGGCGGCCTGGGCCAGCCTGGGCCGACCTGGGCCGACCTGCTCCAGCCTGGGCCGACCTGGGCCAGCCTGGGCCAGCCTGGGCCGACCTGGGCCGACCTGCTCCAGCCTGGGCCGACCTGGGCCAGCCTGGGCCAGCCTGGGCCGACCTGGGCCAGCCTGGGCCAGCCTGGGCCGACCTGGGCCGACCTGCTCCAGCCTGGGCCGACCTGGGCCGACCTGCTCCAGCCTGGGCCAGCCTGGGCCGACCTGGGCCAGCCTGGGCCAGCCTGGGCCGACCTGGGCCGACCTGCTCCAGCCTGGGCCGACCTGCTCCAGCCTGGGCCGACCTGGGCCGACCTGGGCCGACCTGGGCCAGTCTGGGCCGACCTGCTCCAGCCTGGGCCGACCTGGGCCGACCTGGGCCGACCTGGGCCAGCCTGGGCCGACCTGGGCCGACCTGCTCCAGCATGGGCCAGCCTGGGCCAACCTGGGCCGACCTGGGCCGAGCTGCTCCAGCCTGGGCCAGCCTGGGCCGACCTGGGCTGACCTGGGCCGACCTGGGCCAGCATGGGCCAGCCTGGGCCGACCTGGGCCGAGCTGCTCCAGCCTGGGCCGACCTGGGCCGACCTGCTCCAGCCTGCTACCCAGGAATGACTGGAATGTTTCACCATGCGACACGACTCACACATTAATCTGCTCTGCATCTGAAGCTGCTCAGGTCCACTCTCTGTCTGTCTGTCTGTCTGTCTGTCTGTCTGTCTGTCTGTTTGTCTGTCTGTCTGTCTGTCTGTCTGTCTGTCTGCTCCAGGAGGCCCTCCTCATCTGTTTCTACTGCGTAATATTAAACTGTTTTAAACTATGAATGAAGATGAAGCTGCTGATGAAGCTACTGCACTGTGGTTTGAGCTTCAAGTGGATTCACAGGCAGGAAAAGGAAACACAATCGAGGAGGCAGCAGGAGGAGGAGGAGTAAGAGGAGGAGGTGGGGGCTGGGGGGAGGAAGTGGTGGCGGTTCGAGCCTGATGGGGTTCACGCTGTTATTTTCCTCCTCCAGTGTAGTTTAAGCCTCTCTACTATACCCTGCTCTGTTCTACTCTACCCTGCTCTGTTCTACTCTACCCTGCTCTGTTCTACTCTACCCTGCTCTGTTCTACTCTACCCTGCTCTACCCTGCTCTGTTCTACTCTACCCTGCTCTGTTCTACTCAACCCTGTTCTACCCTGCTCTGTTCTACTCACCCTGTTCTGCTCTACTCTACTCTACTCTACTCTATTTTGGCTGTGCTCCGGTACTTTTACATCTTGACCTGTCGACACACACACACACACACACACACACACACACACACACACACACACACACACACACACACACACAGATGTTGAGAGAGAGAGAGAGAGAGAGAGAGAGAGAGAGAGAGAGAGAGAGAGAGAGAGAGAGAGAGAGAGAGAGAGAGACAGTACTGGACAAGACCAGGGTACAGGCAGTTTTTCTGTCGCCTTTAGAGTGATCTTTGTGATCTGTTTTTCAGCGTGTGACTGCAACACAAAGTGAAGAAGGGAGAGTTGAGTCACCTGAGAGCACCACCTCCACCAGGTCGCCCTCCTGGATCTCCTCCGCACACGTCACACGCTGCAGGATGTTGTCCGAGCTCAGGTCATGGCGGAACAGCAGGATCTTGTCGTACATCCCGAAAAATCCACATTCAGGGAACTGAAGAGGAAGAGGAGGAGGAGGAGGAGGAGGAGGAGGAGGATGAAGGGGAGGAGGAGGAGGTCAGTGATCCATGTGGACTCACTCTGCAACAAACTACTGGTCACCAAACGATCACTTCTGTAGTCAGTTAATCTG
>CM055206.1:19188056-19233056 GCA_029224185.1 Karalla daura | reverse complement strand
TCTGGTTAGGGTTAGGTTAACCCTGACCACCAGGACACCGTCCAACATGATGTCACTCCATGCAAATGTCCGTCCTCAGATGTCCTGGTTAGATTGGACCCGTCAGACAAGCAGCGAAAACATTCAGCTCGGCTCACTTCCTGTTCCTGCCCTGATGACATCAGCGAGCGGGAAACTGACCCACTTCCTGGTCCTTATCAGAACCAGGTCCAGTGCAAGCAGGTGTGTGTGTGTGTGTGTGTTGGGGGTGGGGGGGGGTGGGGGGTGGGGGGTGGGGGGTGGGGGGGGGGGGGCATTAGAGAAGCTGCATGACACACTGTAAATGTCAGCGGCCGCCTGCAGCGCTTCACCGCCCCGAGCGCAGGCTTCCAGGAAGCGAGCCGGCTTTAAATACCTGCAGAGATAGAGCTGATGTATGGAAATGTTCCCGGGGTGGAGGAGCTCCTGGAGCCCGACTGTCCGTCACACACACACGGTCCAACACCTCACACGTCTGCAGGAGGCCGCGCGGACACGCTGCTCGTTTTCCACCAAACAGCAAAACAAAGTTGTGGAACTACTCAACCTGAGAGTAATCAACAAGGGTCATTTGTAGCAGCCGTTCTCTACATGTTTTAGATCTTAGCAGGTGTCACCTGTCAAAAGGCAAGAATCCCTTCTTACATAACGATATAAACACACACACACACCTGGATCTGACCTGTGAGGCAACCGAGCTGCTCACAGTCACCCTGTCGCCCGCACATTTAATCATTGACCCAAAATGTTCTCCTGGAAGGTTTAAAGGCCTGGGAGCAGAGCGCTGGACTGGGAGACTGTGTGTGTGTGTGTGTGTGTGTGTGTGTGTGTGTGTGTGTGTGTGTGTGTGTGTCTGTCTCAGTGTGTGTGTGTGTGTGTGTGTGTGTGGAAACCTTTTTTTGTCTAATGAGATGCCAAATGGACTTTGAGAAGTTAAGCCGGGATTTGGTAAAGTTAAAAGAGTAGAGAATGAGTCGATGGTGTTCTGTTAATTCTACGTGTTAGATAAAAGAAAATAAATGTGGATTAGAGCCTCCAGGCTTTCATCACGGCCTAAAACCCACATTCAGTTCGACAGCGCTCCCCCTGGAGCTCCCTGAGGGCCAGCCAGGCTGGCCTGGAGACCCTGACCCTGGCCTCAGTCGCTTCACCTTCTTTGTTGTTTTACTCGTCTATTTGCTGCCATTACAAACACCAGAGGAGGCGGGTGAGGAGTGTGAGGAGGGCGGAGGAGGTCTGATGGACACGTCTCAGTCTGACTGACGCTCCGTGCACATGTGACGAGACTCAGCTGAAGCTCCTCAAACATCTGGACACATCGAGGCCCAGTCCTCTCATCCATTCATTCATTCATATTCATGCAAACAAACTTGCTGTTAAGGTGTGTGATCAGGCTGTTGCATTTTGTGTGTGTGTGCGTGTGTGTGTGTGTGTGTGTGTGTGTGTGTGTGTGTGTGTGTCTGTGTGATCACAGGTCCAGCTACGTCCTCTCTGACACAGCTGAGTGCTGCTGCCCTCAGCAGGCGGTCCCACCGAGCAGAGGCTTTCTCTGGGTGTCCTCCTCAGTCTGGCAGAAGCTCTGGAGCTCTGGAGCTCTCTGGAGCTCTCTGGACACTCTGGACGCTCTGGAAGCTCTGGAAGCTCTGGAGCTCTCTGGAAGCTCTCTGGAGCTCTCTGGAAGCTCTGGAGCTCTCTGGAGCTCTCTGGAGCTCTCTGGAGCTCTCTGGAAGCTCTGGAGCTCTCTGGAAGCTCTGGAAGCTCTGGAGCTCTCTGGAAGCTCTGGAGCTCTCTGGAGCTCTCTGGAGCCTCCAGACCTCCCAGCGCCTACATCCACAGGAAACCACACGCAGTAACGTTGAGCTTCCTCCTGGGCGCTGACTCACGCCAGGCTCCACCCAGCTCCACAAACAGGTTCTCCAGCACTGAGCTTCCTCTGAGAGCAGACAGACAGGCTGAGCCTCTGGAGCTCAGGGTTCACTGGTCACAGCTGGACCACACAAACACACACGAACAAACAACAACACAACATGTTGAAAAGAGGAGAATCCTTCACCTGGCATTGTTTTAAGCTGCTCGATTACGCATGCAGATGTTTTTAAGTTTTGCAGGCGAGTCGAGAGTGTACGACAACACAGGCATTCCTCTGTCTCTGTCTGTCTGTCTGTGAGTGTGTCTCTCTCTCTCTCTCTCTCTATGGGTGTGTCTTTATCTCTCACTGTCTGTCTTTCTCTCTCTCTGTCATTGTCTGTCTCTCACTCAGTCAGTCTCTCTCACTCTCTCTCTGTCACTGTCTGTCTCTCTCCATTCTCTCTGTCTGTGTGTCTCTGTCTCTCACTCTGCCTGTCTTTCTCTCTCCCCTCTCTCTCATTCACTCCTCCACCTGAGCCACCACCTGGCCTTGGTAACCGTGGAAACCAGCGGAGTGGAGGACTCATCACCGGGGACGACGGGGGGGGGGGCAGTTTTATGTGAGGATGTAATGGCTTTTATTGGTGTTTTACCTCCTGTCTGTGTTTCACCTTCATCTCCGTCACAGCTGCCATCGTTGTGGTTCATTTCTAAACATCTTCAGCCAGAGACTCAGTCCATCTCAGTCCATCTCAGTCCATCTCAGTCCATCTCAGTCCAGCTCAGTCCATCTCAGTCCATCTCAGTCCATCTCAGTCCATCTCAGTCCATCTCAGTCCAGCTCAGTCCAGCTCAGTCCATCTCAGTCCATCACTGCAGCTGCTGACAGCCAGGCAGAGCACCACATACGAGTCTGATTCTACAATAAACTTCATCTGAACTTCATCTGAGAATGCACACTTAGAAATTACTCTGGATGTTCTGATTCTCAGCAAGATTAGATTAGATTTAGAGGTGTTTGCTAATTAACTTGTTTAAATGTTCAGCTGGAGACAGACATTTATCTCCTGGTTTTACATTAACTGAACCTCTAGCTGATCACTTCTCTGATCATTTTAATCAACACTGTTTTTCCTGTCTCAGTTATTTATTATTAACAGTACTAGTTTTACAGTTTATACTTTATTATTCTATACAGAATGTGAACTGTGAAGGTGGTGTCTTATCTTCAAAATGCTCGTTTTTACTGCTCCTGTCAAACAAGTTTCAAAAATAACTGTTGAAAAACAACAACAACTGCAACAAACAGGTGAATGTCACTTTGCAGGATAATCACCTTCCTCATAGAGAGAACATCAAACCTACAGCTGAGCTGTGACGGTGTCGCTCACCAGCCCTGACCAACAAACATATGTGGGTTAGCTTCTGTGGGTTAGCTTCTGTGGGTTAGCTTCTGTGGGTTAGCTTCTGTGGGTTAGCTTCTGTGGGCTAGCTTCTGTGGGATACTATTACTGGATGCTGATTCTTCAGTAAACACGATGTGAAACCTGTCGTCAGATCTGTGCTTAAATACATTTCCAGGGACGGTTATTTTAGATTCAAAGATGACAGGAAGCAGAGCATCGTTCTGCTTGTTGAATGTTTGAGCCTCACTGTGCAGAATCAAAATGACACACAGTAAACCACATCTTAATACGGGTTAATAATATGGCTTATAATAATAAGGAGCTCCGCCACCGCCTGTGAAACAGGAAGTGAGCGGTGCTGACTCAGCACCGCCAACCAGGAAGTGACCAGGAGGTGAAAGCGTGAGGCGAGGGCGCAGACGCCACCTTCCCTCAGGACGACGCTGGCTTCTTCAGACTGTGGAGATCTGAAGCTCCTCCCCAGGACTGCTCTCACCTCCACACTGAGGTTACACCCTCTGCAGTCTGCGGCTGGAACCATAATAACAACAATAACTATAATAACAATAACGACTGGGACTGATTTGCAGAAATAAACCTCCTAAACCAGGGGTGACTAACAGTCACTTTCATAGTCCATTAATCAGTTTCTAGATCAATCATTAGATGTTTGGTTTATAAAATGACACAAAGCTGTCGATCCTTGTTTCACAAAGGCCAATATGAGGTCTGTAAATGCTGATTATCTCACTAGTTCTTGACTTCCTGTTCAACTCAAGAGTTGACACCTCTGCCTTGACCACGCGAGAGAGACCAGAAGAGAAGTGAGTCAGTCTCAGATGGACCGCTCACACACACACACACACACACACACACACACACACACACACACACACACACACACACACACACACACACACACACACACACACATACCGGAGACATCTAAACAGAGCTCAGTTTCTCGTCAAGGAGAAGACGACTGAAATTTCACTCTTTCTGCAAAAGTACGTCCCACCTGCAGCCTCTCACTGATCAATACGCCAATATAATCAATATCTCAATGTATTCAATACGGCAATATAATCAATACAAGGAGAGAAGAGGCAGCAGGTGGAGCTACTGGAGGACGACTACTGGGAGCGAAGTTCAGGTCTCCCCGCGCTGCCTTCATGCTCTGCAGAACAGGGGAGCAAACTCTGTGTGTGTGTGTGTGTGTGTGTGTGTGTGTGTGTGTGTGTGTGTGTGTGTGTGTGTGTGTGTGTGTGTGTGTGTGTGTGTGAAGGGGCTGGCAGATGCATGTAGTGCAGCAGAAGCAGGTGGTGCGCTCATAGCAAGTGGTGGAACCAGTAGATGTTTGGAGATAAAGCTGCACTGAGAACAGATGCTGAACTGAAGCATCACAATCTGCTGCTCACACCCAAACAGCTCTGGGAGCTCTGGGAGCTCTGGGAGCTCTGGAAGCTCTGATGGCTCTGGAAGCTCTGGAGGCTCTGGGAGCTCTGGAAGCTCTGGAGGCTCTGGAAGCTCTGATGGCTCTGGGAGCTCTGGGAGCTCTGGAAGCTCTGGGAGCTCTGGAAGCTCTGATGGCTCTGGAAGCTCTGGAGGCTCTGGAAGCTCTGGAAGCTCTGGAGGCTCTGATCCAAAAGTTCGGATCCATGTGGATCCAAACACAACAGCAGTACACAACCTGGACAAGAGGTCCCCAAGGGACAGACACACACCCCATCCATCCATCCATCCATCCATCCATCCATCCATCTCATCCATCCATCCACCTCAACCTTCCATCTCAACCATCCATCTCATCCATCCATCTCATCCATCCATCTCATCCATCCATCTCAACCATCCATCTCAACCATCTATCTCAACCATCTATCTCAACAATCATCTCATCCAACCAGCTTCTGTATCACACGAGGAACATGAAGTTAAGTGATTTTATGTCACAGAGTCACATGATCATTCATGTGAGTGGCAGAGGAGACAGCCAATCAGAGTTAAGCCTACGTGTTGTGGTCAGATAAGCATGAAAGGGCGCCAGATCCATGTAGAGGTGGACTGTAATATTCCAAACATGGAGGTAGGATTGTAAAATTGAAGGGGAGGCTAATGAAGGTGAAGCTGGAGCTGGAGATGATTTTGCTGTTCTAGAAGACGTAGATGTTCTGCTCAGCTGGTGTCTGCAGCAGAGGACCACTCAGTAGACCCAGACCTACCTTCTGGTCCACGATGGAGCAGACGAGCTCCCGGACGGCGGCCAGCGAGTGTTCCCCGTGCTCCAGGGTGACGGTCTCCCGGGTCAGACCGATCTGCAGCAGGAAGGAGAGGCCGTGGACGGAGCCGTGGGAGCTGGCGCGGCTGGCCGCCGTCTGGCTGCCGTTGGACAGCCGGCCGCAGACGGTGGCGGGCGGGCTGGGCGAGGGCGTGGGCGGGCCGGGCTGCGGGGGCAGGGCGGAGAAGGGGCGGGGGGAGGCCGGGGGGGGCGGCGGGCTGTTCTCGGCCGACATGGCTTGTTGTGTGCGGCGCGGTGCGGCGGAACCACGTCCACAGGAAGTGGTGAGGGCGCTGGTGGGTGGGTGGGTCAGCCCAGGGTCTCCGGGCGCCTCGAGTCACATGACGCACCCAGGACGTCCTGCTAGAACCGTGTCGCCACGCCACCGGGCATCTCCGGGGGGGGGGGGGGGTCCCGGGGGGAGGAGGACAAGACTCTCCTCCTCTGCTGGTTCCTCCTTCACCTACTGGAGACACAATCACATCAGCTCATGGAGCAAGATCTATCAAATATCAAAACAACACTTTTCCATCCAATTCACTCTGGATTGGGAGTGCTGCAGCTACAGTTAGGGCGAGGTGCTGTGCTACACTACACTACACTACACTACACTACACTACCCATATGGCAGGATTTGTGGGGATTTCTTGTTATCATTTATCTTAAAGTTATTCCTCTTCTGGGAGATTGTTGACTGTTGATAACAACATTACTGTTGAGAGCATCCAGGCATATTATGGTCCAAAGTGGGCGGCTTCAGAACCCTCAGGAATACTAATGCTTCTTGATGTAATTAGCATAAAACAGCAACAAATAATCCCTAAGAAATGAATGGGACAGGGTGAGAAAGTTGAAGAACTTATTTAGGACTTATTTAACCATGTCCAGCTGGGCCCGACCTTCACCTGGAGGCACCGTGTGTCTCCAGCTGCTGCTCAGCTGTGTGATGGCGTTTGTAGTTTCTGATCGATCACCGTTCAATGATGGTGATCGCCTCCGTCACCATGGCAACCGTGAGGAGAGGCTCCACGCTGCTGCTGCTGCAGTAGGTTCACCCCCTAACCCAGCATCATGGCATTACACACACAGTTTACTTCAGATATTTACTTTCATTTTTACTTTTACAGGATTGAAAAAAAAACAAAAAACTTTATAGTATTTTTTTTTCTGTTAGCACTTTGCCTATAACCAAAATCAAGTTGTATCCTCACAGACTCCTTTCCCAGCACGTGAAAGAACCCCATTAAAGTGTCCAAGTAACTTTTACTCAAAGAGTATTTCTCCTTTCAGTATTCTTTCCACCTCTGGTTGTTTAATTAAGTCTGTAGCATTTACAGTTCCAAACAAGGCTCTCGTCTGTTCTACTCTGTTTTGTTGCACTTCCTTCTCTAACAGACATTATTTGGGCAACGTGGTGAAGTGGTGCCAACAAGAAAGGCCCCCGGTTTGAATCCCGGTCAGACCGAGGGAGGGTGGAGGCTGGAGGGTGGAGGTTAGAGGGTGGAGGCTGGAGGCTGGAGGGTGGAGGGTGGAGGCTGGAGGCTGGAGGGGAGGCTGGAGGGTGGAGGCTGGAGGGTGGAGGTTGGAGGGTGGAGGCTGGAGGGGAGGCTGGAGGGTGGAGGGTGGAGGGTGGAGGCTGGAGGGGAGGCTGGAGGGTGGAGGCTGGAGGGTGGAGGGTGGAGGCTGGAGGGGAGGCTGGAGGGTGGAGGCTGGCAGGGTTCCCTCCAGGTTCTCTGGGGTCAGACTCAGAGCAGACCCCCTCCACACCGTTCAGGTACAAAATGTACTTCTGAACTTACAGCAGTTTCACACTCTCCCAGTTCAGCTTTCACACGTGAGCGCACAGAAAACGTCCTTGAACGTAAAGGAAGCAGAGTGAACACTGTCAGAGCAGCCGAGGGCCGAGCCTCAGCTGCCTTCTGAGTGGGTGCCTCTGCTTGTATTTACCATGCTGGAGACATGAGAACCTGCAGCGTAGCACAGGCTCCTGCTGTATGGCAGTCAAGGCTGTTCCATTCTATTCCCTGGATAAAGAAGCTTATTTCACTCCAAACACAGATCAGTTGTGTGGTTGTGTGGTTGTATGTGGTACAAAATGCTTTCTTGGATTTGAAACATGTTAAAACTGAAGTAAAACCGAGTCCTGACAGTTTAGAGCTACAGTTCAAACCAGACTCACGTCCGATCCCGTCCTCATTATATCACAGACTCTTACAGTTTTAAATCCTTTTCATTATGGATTATTTACAGCATTTAGTCATTTAAGCTATAAAATGTGACAAACTGTTGAAACAGGCTCAAAAAGAGATCTAAGATCCAAAAATCTAACACTAACTAGAAGCAAAATTCAGAAACAAGAGACAGTTTGTTTTTAAGGGTAATTTCATTAAACGGAGGACTATGTGGACTGTGTCTAGTGTGTTATTACGTATTAAAGAAAGTCAGAGCTGTTCCTGGAGCTGCTTGCTAACATTGAATACTGGCAAATTCAGATGCTTAGATCAATACATGTATAGCCTTCTAAAACTGAGATGGGAGTTTTTATGTAACACTATCATGCAATCTGAACTGTAGAGAAACAGGACGAACAGCATTTCTCCATCTTCTCATGTCACAAATCCTGACGTTTCACAAACTCAAAATGAACAAAATCTCAGATATCTCAGATGAAAACGACTGATTACTCAACTACACGACTTCTGTTTCGATCTACTAATCACTCGATTGATCACCCACCTGTCAGGTCAAAAACTTCAGCGTTTGATGAACTCTACTAGTGAAACTACTAGTGAAATAACAGACGAATAAAGAGCTTTTGTTTGATTTAGGCTAATTTAGTCGGCAGGGACTGTGAACAGAGTTGTATAACATGTTAGATAAGATACTTGGAGCTGTCCACTAACATTAAACATGACAAACAGTTACATCTAGATCAATAAAGGTCGGTCATACCCATTATGAGGGCAGCAATGTGTTTTTACTCTTTTCAATCATCAGTGAACTTTGTTGAGTCCATCATGTGAAATCTGCATTAATATTGTTTATAATACTTATCTTTACAATCATGTTTCACTTTTCTAATAATAATAGTCTGTACACTCAGTTTTGAGGTTAAACAAACTTCTTAAAGCACAGAATAGAATAGAATAGAATAGAATAGAATAGAATAGAGAAACTTTTCATCACTACAGGATCAGTTAATGGAACAGTAGAAGTCTCTTCTACAGTGCAGGTTTAAACGTTCGCCAATACAACAATATTAGATTGCTACATTATCACTTTAAATCCTGTTATCCGTACTCTTTTCCTATATTGGATGTTCTTATAATAATATTATCACTACATAATTGCGATTTGTAATAAACGTAAAGTTTAAAATGTAAAGAGATGTTATCAAATTATTGGCATCGCCACCGCTATTGTTTTTGTTATTGTTATTATTGTGATGTTGTTGTTGTTGTTGTTAAACAGAACTTTGAAAGTGAAGTTGAACAGTGAAGCAACAGGCTGCGTCGCTTTATCCTCCCCGGACTCAGAGTTACATTTGCGGGCGTCTTACCTCCGGCAGCTCCTGGTGTGTCCAGTCCCGGTGTGTCCCGGTGTGTCCCGGTGTGTCCTGCTGTCTCCCGCTGTCTCCCGCTGTCTCCCGCTGTCTCCCGCTGCCTCCTGCTGTCTCCCGCTGTCTCCCGCTGTCTCCCGCTGTCTCCAGCCGCTGGGAGGAAGCCTCTGGGCAGCAGCAGTGGGGCTGGAAGCCGCGCTAGTTTCCTGGTTCCTGGGGACCTCCCCGGAGCAGCCGCGGCTCGGTGACCGAGCAGCACGAGCCTCACGCGGGTCTGACTGCGCGGCTCCACCGCTCCGCTGAGCGACGACGGTGCACGCGCTGTGACGTCACGTGGCGGGGTGGGGCTTACCGGAGCGTGGGCGGCGCCATGTTTTAAAAACCCTTCACCCATAACATTGATTGGAAAAAGGCTTGGACGCTCCCTCATAGATTTTTAATCAGAAATAAGGTTAAAGAGGTTTACACAAAAATCATCCCGCTAACCATCGAATGCAAAAATATAAAAGGGATGTAAAATGTGCTTTAACAATATGCATATTGTTCATATTGTTCCAGATGTTTGTGACTTACATCTGGAAACGGTTTTCTCATACCAAATAATAATGGACGGACCTCAGCAAGTCATCGACTATCATAACAAAGATTTTGTTTTACTTGTTGTTGCTTTAATGTAATAGAAAATTGTTTTTAAGAATAAATAAATAAACATGTTGTTGTTTTCTGAAAAGAAAGTTACTTTAACTTACTTTTTACTTAATTCAATGAATCGAGAGGCTATTAAAACACCATTTACAACTTTTTTGTTTCCCTTGGCTCGTCTGTCATTATCACTTATTGTTGTACACTATTGTCTGTGTATGTTACTGTTTCTGTTTTTTTTTCAGTAACCAAAAAAATATAACCAAAAAAACAAAAAACAAACAAAAAAAAGGACGGGACCAAACATCAGGAGATGAACCGTCTTCTCACCATCAGTGGTGATGGCAAATCAAATGACTGCGACTATAACCCACAATAATTAGTTTTTATCGTCTGATATGGAGGAAACTTAGATGAAGTCGTTATTCTATGAGACTGTGTTTACAGCTGCAGTAGAATTTGTGAATCTGTGCAGAGTTCTTCTCCGGATTGATCTGTGACGCCACCTGCTGGTAGAACTCCTCCATCACCCAACAGGTGACCGCGGGCAGCAGCACATACGGTGTTACTCATTTAATCATAGATGCAAAATACTTTTTTTCCTTACATTTCACTTAAATATCATTTTGGATGAATATAACATCTATCTATCTATCTATCTATCTATCTATCTATCTATCTATCTATCTATCTATCTATCTATCTATCTATCTATCTATCTATCTATCTATCTATCTATCTATCTATCTATCTATCATCTATCTATCTATCTATCTATCTATCTATCTATCTATCTATCTATCTATCTATCATCTATCTATCATCTATTACTACTCCGACAAACACAAGTAAACCAATTGCAGTTCATCAGTCTCTAACAAATTCAAAACAAGAGGATTTTTAAAAATAAATTTGATTCTATCACTTCCATAAATTTATAGTTATTTCAAAATAAATTATTCTGTTTCTTAACTCTGAGGAGCAAAGTGCTGCAGACTCTCTGACCCTGCAGTACCTCCTCCAGGCCTTTTCCTGCGCCCCTCTGTTTCATAACAGATTTTGTTTTCATTGCAGGCAGCTTTATCTGCATCCATTGTCCAGTGGCGCAGCGCTGCCCCAGCTCAGGGTAAAGACCGGGGTCTGTTTGTTCACCCCTCCTCTAACAGGAACCTGCCCCTCAGACAGCACTGCTCAGGCCTCCAGAACAAAGAGGAGGGAAACACATTTCACATTCAGAGAAGAAATGAGGTCAGAGGTCAGAAAAATGGCAGGAGAAAGTAATTCAGGTCAAATTAATAAGCTAATGTAACTTAGAACTAACAGAGACACGGTCTTCTTATTGTCCTTTGAGTTGAGAAGCATTGCTGGAATCCTGTATTCTAATATTTATTCACTTATTTTAATGTTTTTTTACTTAACATGACTGCACAAAGCTGACAATAACAAAGCTGTGATTGTCAAATCGCTGTGGGGAGACTGAATAACCTACTGACTGGTGTTCCGTGGAGCTAGCTGATGACTTTCTCAAAGCAAAACAAACATTGTCGATTCAAACCCTGAAGCTCCAGCAGGAGGCCCCGCCCACATCCACTAGGAAGCCCCGCCCACATCAGCTGCGACTGGCGGTGCGTTCATGGGCCGTCAAACGGCCTCTTCCTGCATGTGTCACACATTCTATCAGTTCTTCCTCGTCCCAAAAAGATTTCAAAACGTGAGAATTGATCTTCCTTTGTATTTGAGAGAGCAAATTAGAATTTGAGAAATAATCGCTTTATTGCAAAGAAATCAGATGAAATGCATGTATAAAGCAACAAACAAACATCGACATGGATAGAGAACTACCCTGCTGGTGGGAAGGATAACTGTGAATGTGCTTAACTACATGTGTACTCTGTCTACTAACCGTGTGTGCACTGCTGTCTTGTGTGAACAGTTTTCTGAAGCTTTAGAAACAACTAAGTTGTGGAACTCCTTGACAGTGATTTTGATTCTGATCTGAAGAAAGACGTAAGTAGATGTTTATGCTGAGGAGACAGGAGAAACCTTTCAGTGTGGGATACTGGGCTCCAGAAGTGAAACTGTTAGATTATGTTGTCAGCAGAACTGATGGATAAAAAAAGAACATCGTTCCCAGTGTACACGCATGAGGCTGCTTCATGAGATCCTGCTGGAGAAGTGGGCAAAATGCTGTGGTGGAAAGATTAAAAATCATGTTGGGTTCCCTAGATTTTACTTTTACCTCATTTGCTTTGAGTTTTTCTTTTCCCAGTTGCAGCTGCTTATTTTGTTTTCAGCAGTCAAACAGCCACAGGTTTAATTAATGTCCTTGGTAGTTGGACTTAATTAATGGTAGAAGAAACATCAAAGACAGTTTACACAGTGATATGATGTGGATTTACTATGAATGTATAATTTTTAATCATCTTTACTCTGTGCTTGATGTTTAAATTAGAAAAAAGTTAAGAAGCTCTTTGGATGAATCTCCATGAACACCTCCTAGCTGGATGAAGTTGCCCAAATCAGTGTAATTGTGGAGCCCAGTGCGGACTGCAGCCTGTGTTTTCACCCTGCTGCTGTCAGCTGGAAGTGAAAACCTCTTTCCTGGTGTCTCTTCCCGTGGGAAACATCTGCAGCCCCTAAAAAAGCAGAGCGAGCGAGCGAGCCAACACCCAGCTGTCATTAGAGAGCTGTGAACAGCACTGTGAGAGGAGCGGGCCTGAGCTTATGTCTACTAGATGAAACTGCCTTCACTATTGAAGGATTTAAAAATGCCTGTTTCTGCTTATTTCCAGTAGGTATTCGATTTAGTGGCGTGTGTGGGGAACTTCGACAGCTTCGACGCACAGAAATGTCTGGCAGCTGGGATCGAACTCACAACCTTCCTCACCAAT
The DNA here is from genome assembly GCA_029224185.1 of Karalla daura. Classification (NCBI taxonomy): domain Eukaryota; kingdom Metazoa; phylum Chordata; class Actinopteri; order Chaetodontiformes; family Leiognathidae; genus Karalla; species Karalla daura. The sequence goes on along the minus strand of CM055206.1, from coordinate 19,220,414 downwards.
CACTGTGTGCTGTACTAACCTGTACCATAACAAACCACACACACGTATGTACATGTACATATCCATGTACGTATGCTGCTGTCTTTGAATGTCTTTTGCATTATTCTACTGATGCTTTCTGTTTTCTACTGTACAGTGTGTGTGCTCTTTTGTGTCTCTATGCTGCTGTAATATAAGAACTTCCCAGCTTGGGATCAATAAAGATCTATCCATTTCTCTAAGAACAACTAATAGTAACGGTTTTTTCCCACAGCACATGAACGCATCATCAAGGCTGCTCTGTGATTGGAGGAGGCGTGGTACGCGGGGCGTGGTCGCAGCCCCGAGCTCGCTCCCACGCGCCGCCGCTGCTGCAGCAGCTGTATACTGTGAGCACGCGCTCCCCAGGACAGTCCGCAGGTCCTCGCGCCCCGGGATGAACTAACACCGGCAGGTTCGGTTCAGACCGAACGACCGAGCACCGAACCCAGCGGAACCGAGCAGAGATGGAGGCTGTGAGCAGCTGGAGCCCGCAGCAAGTGGTGGCCTGGATGAGAGGTGAGGCTGCCCGAGGGAGGGGGGGGGGGGGGGGGGGGGAAGAGGAGGGGGGGGGGGTCCGAGCCCCGGGGGGGGAGTAACGGGAGGCACCGAGCAACCGGTCCGGTCCGGTCGGCTCTGACCTGTGAATTTAGAAGTTTGTAAATATGGATGAGTTAAAAAAGTGTATCCTACTCGCTGTGGCTGCAACAGGTGGTTATGATCAGATTTATCTCGATAAATCGATTAATCGCTCGGTACAATATCACGAAAACAGAAAGTGTGTGAGTGAGAACTTACCAGTTTAGTCAGAGGGGTAAACAAATCTGCAATAGCCACTTAAATAGATTGACTTTAATCCGTTTGAGAAAACGTACTATTGATTATGATAATTAAGATAAACATGCATCAGTGCCAGAGGCGGAGTGTGCAGTGTTGTGTTGTATTTGATGTTCTGCTGGGGAAACGCAGTCTGTAAACAGCGAGTGGCTCGGACTGCACACTGCTCCAGCCCCGGTCAGTGCTGAGCTACACTGCACACACGTTGATCTGACAGCTGTTTTTGAGCTATCTTTTGGTTCAGTTGCAGATGTTGTTGGTGGTTTTACATGTGCTTTGGATTTTATTTCTAATGCTTTCTGAGCTGACCAGTTGCTGTTCTGGAGTTTCAGTGTCGGGTCTGAAATGATGCAGTTTGACTGGAGAACCACTGGAGACACGAGAGTTTGTCGGTAATGGTTGAAATAGTGCTTTGAATCAGGGGCATTCACTTATTCTGGGGTGTGTGTGTGTGTTGGCTCAGTGTCAGGCTGCAGGTTGTTTTGTCAGACTGTCATGTTTCAGCTGTGTGTTCAGCTTCGCTGGAGATGAGACGAATAAAAACTTGTTGAGCAGCAGCTGGATTCACACACACACACACACACACACACACACACACACACACACACACACACACACACACACAGTGTGTCCTATAAGGCATGAACAGGCTGGACCAGTTCACAGATCAGAGAGGGTCTCGGTGCTGGTGCTGGTTCTGGTGTAATGACATGGAAGTGCTGCAGAGTTCAGCTCTCAGGTGCTGCAGTGTGTGTAGCGGAGCACAGAATGACACCTGAGGAATAAATTCATGGACTGACACCTGGAAACCAACCAAAGACCTTCAGAGGTTCACACAGTCGGAAAGTTCCCCCAAACTCAACCACGCACAAGCTGCTTCCTGGGCAGCTCTGCTCCCTGGCTGTTTCTGTTTTTGTTTGTTCATGAGGGCAAATTTACTGTTGTGACAGTGCGAACACACACACACACACACACACACACACACACACACACACACACACACACACACACACACACACACACACACACACACACACACACACACACACACAGTAGTGCAGCACCAGTTGATGCAGAGCCACGTTCCTGGGGTTGATGAGAACTCAGACGACAGCAGCTCCTGATTGAGCTCGACCCCTGTTGTGTGTGTGTGTGTGTGTGTGTGTGTGTGTGTGTGTGTGTGTGTGTGTGTGTGTCTGTGGGGTCAGAGTTCACTGCCACTGAGCCACAGCTGACCACCACCTTTGTTCTGCATGGAGACACACACACACGGGCCAGCCACATGACCTGGTGGCTCAAGCTAAGCTCAGCTGGTGGCGTTGACCCACTGTGTGTGTGTTTGTGTGTGTGCGTGTGCTCTGATCCACAGCTCATTAACGTGTGTTTAGGAGTTTTTAGGAACAGAAGCATCTACTGAAGGATCAGTGAAGCTGGATCAGGACGTGAAGACGTCACTGATCCAGCACTACTGCTGTGTTTACACTGTAACCTCAGACACACACAGCCACACAGCCACAAGGAGTGTGTGTGTGTGTGTGTGTGTGTGTGTGTGTGTGTGTGTGTGTGTGTGTGTGTGTGTGTGTGTGTGCGCGCGCGTGTGTGTGTGTGTCTATATATGTGTGTGTTTACTTGCATGCCCTGACTGAGGCAACAGGTTCTATCTGTGGCTCAGTCACTCTTAAATTCTCTGTTTGAAGTGGAGCTGGTTCACACACACATACACAGATACACACATAGAGGCATGCACGCACACTCACATGTGTAACAGGCTGCAGCTAAACTGGGCTTGCGTGGTGTGAGCCAGAGGTTTGTTCCAGGGAAGAGCTGCTCAGAGAATTCCCTGAATTCCTTGGAACCAACAAATATGGGTCAACACAGCCAGAGCGGTTCTGTGATCACACACTGGTCCTCCAGCGGATCCACTCTGCAGATTCTTGATCATTCTTTAAATGAAAGCTGGCCTCAGAGTCTCAGAGATGGAGGCTGAGGACTGGCAGCAGCCCGGAGCCTCCAGAGATGGCTGTGAATGTTTCCCAGCTGCAGAGTGACAGACAGAGTATTATTCATCTGTCAGACTAGGACTGGTTGGATGGAGCATTGCCTTGTTCTTTGGTCCTATCATAGAAGCTATGAAACACCGGTTTCATCAGAGATGCCTCGCTCTCTTTCTGGCTCCTTTCATGCTCATCTGGCAATCAAACATTGGCTTTATCCTAATTGGTTGTCTCACCAGGCACTCACATGAATGGTCACATGACTTAACGTGACTTAACGTGACTATGGGGCTCTTCTTGACTTGACATGACGTTCATTCTGCAGCTGCGTTTTACAATCTGAAGTTCCTCATGATGATGGTTCAGGTCTGGCTGGGACTGAGGGAAAACTATCCTCTCCATCCCAGGTCTCCTTTGATTCACTGCTGTCTGAGCTGATCAGCTGATGGTTGTGACAGCTCTCTGTGAGTTTGGCTGCAGCCGCCATCAGCTGAGCTGCTCTGAGATCAGCTCGGCGTGTTCAGACCTGTCCACATACCTGTCTGCTGGTCTGACAGGTGCAGGTCTCTGCTCCAGGTGAGGGGCGGCACACACCTCCTCCTCCACACAGGAGGAGGAGGGGAGGGGGAGGGGGAGGGGGAGGGGGAGGGGAGGAAGATGTGCGCCCAGCTGTGGTTCATCAAACAGGATCAAGTCCAGAAACATGGAGCTCAGATGAGTCAGAGTGCATCCTCTGTCCCGTCCACCTGTTCAGAAATCAAAGACAAAACAAACGTAAAACATTTTTTCTATTTGTAAAGCAGAGTATTGACCAGCAATATATTCTAGTTGAACACAGTTATTATTATAGCGTTATGTAAAGAGGAAGTGTAATAGGGTTTCAGAGTGTGTGAATGCTAATGTTGCCCCTATTGTTTCTAACTGTGACCCTGTTTGAGTTTGTTCCTCTGGAGTTCAGTCCTCGGTTCAGTCCTCGTCACTGTCAGGAGCACAGTATGACCAGGAGGTGTGACGGTTTCTACGTGTTCCTGACTGAGAAGCTCCAGCTGCTCAGAGCTGAGAGAGAGGCATAATGCTTACCTGGCACCCACACGCAGCCTTCACTCTGATTGGCTGTCTGGCCTGCCACTCACAGGAAGGACGTGTCTTTATGTGACTCGAGGTGACTTAACGTGACTCTGTTCTTTTACTTGTATCAACAAACCTGAAAGTTCCTGAAAGTTGAATCCAGCCTAATACCAGGGCTGAGGCCTGGGCCGGCACAGTTCCCAGCTCAGTGATTATGGAAGTAGCAGCTTCACTGTGGGTCGATCACTCGCTGTCTTGGTCGCAGCTTCTCAGACCTTGTTTACTGGAGATGGAGCAGCTCGTCTGTGCTGTGAGGAGAACAGAATCACAGGAAGTTCCCACATTCTTCCTGTGGAGCTTCCTGCTTCCTGCTTCTAGAGCGCAGGACGCCGCCGAGGTTCAGCAGTGAAAGTGTCCAGTCAGACCAGCGAGGGCGAAGCCGCCCCGTGAAGGGCTGGACCCAGAGTCTGCCGCAGGTTGAGCTGAACTGTCCCTGTGTCTGCTCCTGGTTCCTCCTCTGGTTCCTCCTCAGTCTCTGGTTCCTCCTCTGGTTCCTCCTCAGTCTCTGGTTCCTCCTCTGGTTCCTCCTCAGTCTCTGGTTCCTCCTCAGTCTCTGGTTCCTCCTCAGTCTCTGGTTCCTCCTCTGGTTCCTCCTCAGTCTCTGGTTCCTCCTCTGGTTCCTCCTCAGTCTCTGGTTCCTCCTCTGGTTCCTCCTCAGTCTCTGGTTCCTCCTCTGGTTCCTCCTCAGTCTCTGGTTCCTCCTCTGGTTCCTCCTCAGTCTCTGGTTCCTCCTCTGGTTCCTCCTCAGTCTCTGGTTCCTCCTTGTTTACCTCTTAGTTACCGTGGTAACCACAGCTAGTGACCGTTAGCTGCAGCCCAGCATCACAGAGCTAACCAACACATGAAAACCGCTGGATAGGAAACGCTACGATGTGGAAACGTTCCGCTTCACAGAGCAGTCACGTAAGGTCAGGTGACAGGTAGTACAGTACAGTACAGTTCACTCTCTCACTCCCCCCCCCCCCCCCCCCCTCTCTCTCTCTGTCTGTTAGTCTGTCTCTCTCTCTCTCTCTCTCTCTCAGTGAAACCGGACATCGGTGCAGGTGGAGCATGTCAGTCTCCTGGTGTGTGGTTTCATGTTCATCTATTTGCTCTCTTATTGTGACAGCCATCCATCACTGTGTGTATGTGTGTGTGTGTGTGTGTGTGTGTGTGTGTGTGTGTGTGTGTGTTCAGTGAACTCCCACAGTTCCTGTTTGTTTGAGCTGGTTCGGCTGCTGAGGCCGAGACTGACGGAGGAAATCCTTTTTCCTCTGGAAGAGTTTGTTCTGCGCAGCGTGTGTGTGTGTGTGTGTGTGTGTGTGTGCTGCTGTGAGGGGACTATGAATAGCCTGGAGCTGCTGGCTGCTCTTCCTCTGCTCTCCACCCTCGTCCTGCAGCTGGATGGAGGTGATGGAGGTTCCTCGGTTGGGTCCAGTCCACCTTCATCGTCCTCCTTAATGTCACATCATTTCAAGATGATATTTTCACATTGTAATGTGAAATTATCACTTATTTCAAGACACATTTACATCCTATAATGTGAAAATATGAAGTCATAATATGAAATGATAACATTAGATGTGCAAAATGATTTCAAGCAGTGTGTGTGTGTGTGTGTGTGCGCGCTACCTCTTTCTCTCTGTGTAAACGAGGCTCAACATCTTGTTTGTTTTGATCTTGCAATGATTAACCGCAAGTTTACGAGCGACTGGAGTTTCACCTCCTCACGTGTGTGACTCCTCCTCAGGATGGAGGCGCTCCCTGCTCCTCCTGTCCCAGAGAGCCAGACGCCCAGGAGCTGTTTTCCTCTGATTCCTTTATTATTCTATACACACTCCTTTATAATGACATGTTTTCCTTTTAGTATTCAGTCAAGTGTACATTGCAGATACATTTGGTGAAACATGCACAATACGTACAAAAAACAGCAGAGGAGAGTGTGCTTTTATTCGGGCAAATTCCAATAAAATATGATAAAAACCAAACCAGGATTACAAATTCTACACAGGAATCACATTAAACTGTCAGAGCAGACAGATCTTCATTTCTCCTCCATCAGTGTCAAACTGTGCTTTACCTCAGGATCTTCAGACATCAGCAAACACTCCAATGCTGTTTCTGTGAAGTGTGCGTGTGTGTGCAGAGCTGCACAGCTGATCAGATTAAGATTAGGAGGTTGGTATTGGGAACAGTCTGGAAGTCTGATGGAAGGACAGCCAGATGATCCAGATGTCCTGGACAGAGATTCCCAGGTCTTCACATGCCTGGAAGCGAGAGAGAGAGAGAGAGAGGGATAGAGGGAGAGAGAGAGAGAGATAGAGAGAGAGAGAGAGAGAGAGGGAGAGAGAGAGGGAGAGAGAGATAGAGGGAGAGAGAGGGGGGAGAGACATGAGGAGAGTGACAGTAGTTGTTTCCATCACCCCAGAACACCATGAAGAACCTGGAAACACCTAAACGTGCAAAAACCTCTCTCTATTTAGAATTTATATATATATTTATGATATAAATGAAAAAAATAAACAAAATGTATATACATATGATATAAAAGGTGTGTGTGTGTGCGTGTGCGTGTGCGTGTGCGTGTGCGTGTGTGCGTGTGTGCGTGTGTGCGCGTGTGCGCGTGTGCGCGTGTGCGCGTGTGTGCGTGTGTGCGTGTGTGTGTGTGTGTGTGTGTGTATGCGTGTGTGTGTGTGTGTGTGTGCAGCCCTGCTGGCTGGGTCACCAGTAGCTCTGCTCCAGGAGCCTCCAACATAAATCCTGCCGTCTGGCCCTCGCTCTGAGCTGCTGTCCCCGGCCTGGGCCGAGGGCCAGACCAGACGCTGATGCTCCACATGCTGGAGGAGAAGAACGTCCTCTCAGGAACATCAGACCTCGGATCAGGAGGAGGTCCGAGACTCCCACTGGGACTCCAGTAAAAGGAGAAACCAGCTTGGTCCTGGTTCTGTGGTGTTAACAACAAGCTATGAGCTCAGGTTCCATCCATCTCCTTCTCCTCCTGCTCCTGCTCCTCCTGCTCCTCCTGCCCCTCCTGCTCCTCAGAGCAGAGCAGACAGTCTTCATCTCTCTGCACCAGCTCCCACACAGCCATCCTCAGCATGGTGTGTCTGCTGGGTGGGCTGTGTAGAAGGTGAGGCTGCAGCCTCTCTTGGTCCCGTTAATCCCTCCCAGCTGTTGAGCAGCAGCACCAGGGTCTGATCCTGACCTCTTCTCTTTGTTTCTCAAGTGTTCATTCACTATCATCACTGTCCATCAAAAAAAGAAAACAGCGTTTATGTTTGTGAGAGTCTGGAGGTTTGTGAGCTGTCTCATCTCTTCTGGGGTGAAATGCTCTTCCCAAGACTCTATGAGACTTAATGAGACTGTGCAAGCTGGGACCTGACTGCCTGCTCCTATAGGATCCTACATGACATTATGGTTGTGTGATGCTTGAAGGCCTGGCGTCCCTGTCTGTGCTTCTCTGGGACATTATGTGACTCTACATGTGTGAAGTGACTTAACATGCTTTTAGTGTGACACTATGAGACGACATGACACTATGAGACTATTTCAGGCTTTCTGTGCCACTGTGTGTCTCTACATGACTTAACTGAACGCGCCTCTTCTTTTTTATAACTGCATCACTGCAAACAATGGTGTCTCGACTGCTGCTATGCTAATGCTAAGCTAACGCTTTGTCATCAGTGTGTGAACGTGTGAGTGCTCCTGGTTGAGCCGGGGGCGCGTGAGAAAAGTATGACACGTCTGGTGAGAGTCTGGTCAGGTCTGGATTATTTCACCATAAAGTAATCAGATTAGTGGTTTTCCCTCCATAGCTGAGTCAGTTCCAGCTGAACAGTGAGTTTGTTTAGAAACCTGGAGGTGTCAACTCAGCAGCTACTGGTGGAGGAGGAGGAGGGTTCCTCCTGCTGAGCTGCAACCATCTGTCACACACACACACACACACACACACACACACACACACACACACACACACACACACACACACACACACACACACACACACACACACATACATAAACACACACACACACAGTCAGTTGTCTTTAAAGTTTAATGAGCACATGCAGGGCCAGTTGTTTTCTTCGGACCGTTGTGACCTGGTGTTGGAGCTCCTCACAGTCCAGTCCCATGAGCCACTAACAGATTCAACATGGATTATGAACTCTCAACCGTCACGTTGTTCAGGCTCTGTAGACCGCTCCGTGTTGCTTAGTGTGTTTCCTACACCATCCACCAACCATCTCTGGGGCCAGCATGGCTGGGGGGGGGGTTGGTCCACAGCCCAGAAGGTCCACAGCTCAATCCTTGGACACAACTCACTCCCCAGACTTCTCAGTTTTCACTTGTTTTCTTCTCAGTGTGTTTGTACATGTGTTTATGTGTTGAACATGACTCCACATGACTAAACATGACCTGACCTCTTCACTACAAGAACTCACATCACAGTAACAATATCACCACCAACTCTGATTGATGGGGCGATGAGCTTGTCTCCCTGGGGATGATCATTGTCTCTGGACCTGGGAGTGAAATCAGATTGTTGTGAAGTGAGTCCTGAATGGAGACATTCCTCAGCCCCCCCCCGCTGGTTTTGTCCTCTGCTCGGCCGTGTGTCATCTGCTCCATGTAGGAGGTGCTCCTGCATTGGGAGGTGCTCCTGCATTGGGAGCACAGGGCTGAGAACCCTTTCATCTTGCCCCCCCCCCCTCACTCAGGGGTCAGAGGTCAGGGTTCAGGGTTGACCACAGAGTGGCGCCACTGGAGCTGGAGGGGGCTCAGGGCCAGTGATTGCACTGAGAACAATACAAGCTGCAGTATTTCACTTATGCAAACACAGGAAGTACTTAATTGTTGGTGTTTGCATTAGCTCCTGAGCTAGCATGCTGGCATTAGCATTAGCATTAGCCACAGCTCATATTCTTTCCCTGTAACACTAACTTTAACATGAACTTTTTGAATCTTTCTGGATTCTAGCGTCTCCGCTCAGCTCCGCTCCTCCACTCGTCTTTGCTGCTGCTGTGACTGCACGTTTCTCTGGGACAAAGCAGTTTCTGTTTCTCATCTGAGCTTCATTGTAAATGGAGTGATTCTTATATTGTGCTGTTGTGTTCATCTTGACACTGAGAGCCCTTTGACAGACACTGGTCACACTCACCTCCATTGATAGGCTGGAGGCAGAGCCCCCCCCCCCCCCCCCCCCCCCCCCCCCCCATCCAGCTGTGGCCCAACATCTTCACACATCAGCACTTTGAGATCTTTCCCAAGGAAGCTGCGATCAAACAGCCACAGTCGCTTAGGTTATTGGAATATGGTTGTTGTGATAAATATTAGGTTACGTAGAGTCAACGAAGCCGTTAAAGTCTGTAGAATCATGTTTGGTGACGTAGCATTTCATAAAGGCCTGGAGAGTCATGCTGACGGCTCAGCTCTGGTGGAGCCTGGTCCCGTTTCTGTCAGACTGCATCACAGCTGACTCACCGTCTCGGGACGGTGGTCTCCAGGCGTGGTTGAGATGTTCTGCTCTGGTCTCCAGCCTGACCTGCTCTCTCTGCACCCTCAGGTCTGGACGACAGCCTGCAGCCCTACGTCTCGTCCTTCCAGCGGCAGCAGGTGGACGGGGAGAAGCTGCTGAGGATGTCTCACCAGGAGCTGCTGTCTCTGGGCGTGAGCCGGGTGGGACACCAGGAGCTGGTGCTGGAGGCCGTGGACCTGCTCTGTGCTCTGGTAGGTACCACACCACTGGAGCTCTGGAGCTACAGTCAGTCAGTAGCAGGACCACAAACATCTGGACTGCATCAGTCACACCCCAGATAGATATGTGAAGCAGTCCCCACGTTCTCATGTTCAGCTCAGCTCAAAGACATTGATTGATTGATTTATTTATTTATTTATTGGAGCTGCTACAGATCAGCTGAACGCTTGAAGGAAAACTAATACGAGTAACTTTGTTGATCTACAAAGATACGATTCACGTGTCTGGCAGCTCATGGCTGATGGCTGCAGGTCCAGAGGATCTACCACCTCCATGTTGTCCTCCTGAGCTGTTAGTGGATGATCCTGGTTGTTCCACCACATCCCAGTGGATCCACCAGGGAACATGACAGCCCCCCCCCCCCCCCATCAGATATCAGTAGATCACAAAACACAACAAAACCAGAACTAGAAACTCAGAGCTACCAGTCCCTGCTGCCTCCAGTGTAGCACATGTTCTAGAACATAGAACTTGAGAACGTAGAATGTAGTCTTGTCTCGTCCTCTGAGATTCTAAGATTGTTGGTTTTAATGATCTATTTTTCATGTTTAACAAACAAAACAGTCGCTGTGAAAACACCGCGTTGTTCCACAAAGACAAAAACCAACACGCGTAATTACCAGGATGACACGTTGGGAACGCAAATGAGTGTTTTTGACCCCAGCTGCAGCGCGCACGCACGTGTGTGTGTGTGTGTGTGTGTGTGTGTGTGTGTGTGTGTGTGTGTGTGTGTGTGTGTGTGTGTGTGTGTGTGTGTGTGTGTGTGTGTCAGACAGAAGCCCTCAGTCAGCTGTTTGTGAGCCGGACGCTCTGTGTCGTTGTGAAAAGGAGGATTTAGAGTCGGAGCCGCGCTGCAGCGCTCGGCCGCAGCTCAATGGCTCAGCAGCCGCTTCCCAGAGCAGCCAGACACCGGCACAAAGGCCCGGGTGTGTGTGTGTGTGTGTGTGTGTGTGTGTGTGTGTGTGTGTGTGTGTGTGTGTGTGTGTGTGGGACCAGCCAGAACAACAAAACCTCAGTGGGAACTAGAATGATCCAACATTTTCACTTTAACATTTTTTACCGACGCTGCTGGAGCTGGAGGGGAAACATCGATGCAGACATTTTGGATCCCGGCTCGGTGTCCCATAGATTCCATGTTCTCACCAGAAAACCAGGATCCTCCAGGCCATCGTCCTCCAGGCCAGGAACCCTCTGAAGTTCTGACTCCAGGGTCAGATGTTCCAGAGGAAAACATCATGCAGCAGAGTCATGAATAGATCAGACATCATCACAGTAGCTGTGTGTGTGTGTGTGTGTGCGCGTGCGTGCGTGCGTGCGTGCGTGCGTGCGTGTGTGTGTGTGTGTGTGTGCGTGTGTGTGTGTGTGTGTCAGGGCCAGTCTTCCTGACTGGAAGGTCAGGTGATGTGGTGGATATTTTTCGCAGCAGCTCTCAGTTTGCTGCTTTGTGTGGCGTGGAACAGGAAACAGATGTGACCCCTCCCACCTGTCACAAAGACCCCCCCACCACACACACACACACACACACACCCCACCCTTCCCCTGACACACACACACACACACACACAGACAGAGCGTGCAGAGGAAGGGTGGCTGCAGCTCTGCTCCAGCAGCTTCTGCTGGTCAGATGATGCGTTTCCTCTTCTCCTCCAGCTCTGCAGGTTACAGCAGACCATAGAAGATCATCTCATGGAGAAGATGATGTGTTGTGTCAGGTGTTGAAGAAGATACAAGGTCACAGTTTTACACAGAGGACACAGAGGAATGCATGACTGCATGATTATCCTCTGTTGTACCACAGGTGTGCTGACAGTGGACGTCAGTGGACAACGAGCAGCAGACAGATGTTTTTACGTTATTCTGTCGTTATTTCTGTTGTCCATCTCCTGAGGAGCTGGCCTGACCACTCCTCCCTGGTGTGAGCGAGTGTTTCTGGTCAGTCTCCACTCAGCGGGTGAGGGCGACGCCCCCCCAGGGACACATCAAGTTCCAGAGGTTCTGCAGCTGTTCAGCGTGCAGTGGTTAGGGTGTAGGACGGCCGGGGTCAGGCTCCACTAGAACGTCTGAGGTGTCATGGTGTGTGATGCTGTGCCGCTCTCTGGCAGAACTTCGGGGTGGAGGCGGACCACCTGAGGACCCTGGTGGGCCAGATGCGTGTGGCCCACCTGAGCCTGAGCGCGGCGGTGACCCAGCGGCGCCGGGCGCCGGCCCACCTCAGCAGCAGCTGCCAGCCCAGCAACCAGTTCCTGACCGCCGTGGTGGAGCTCATCTCTGCTGCCAAGAGCCTGCTGGCCTGGCTGGACCGGTACACACACACACACACACACACACACACACACACACACACACACACACACACACACACACACACACAGACATCAGATCAGTCAGTCAATCAATCAATCAATCAGTCAGCCACAAAACTAACGAGATGTTCTTGTCGTTCATGTGTAATAAACATCTGAAGATACCCACTGTCTCACTGTCTCGCCCTCTGTCTCACCGTCTCACTGTTTCACCCTCTGACTGTCTCACCTTCTATCTGTGTCACTGTCTCACACCCTAACTGTCTCACCTCCATGTTAACCTGTCTCTCTATCTCCCTCCTTCTTCCCTCCTTCTTCAGCCTGTAGCAGCTTGAAGAACATTCCAACTGTCTGCAGCTGTCACACACACACACACACACACACATACACACACACACACACACACCTCTGACATACCGACCCACCCCTAACACAGGTGGGTGTGTATGTTAACATGCACACACATACACACCCACCTGACATGAGTCGTGTGTCCTGCCACTCACCATCAGTCAGACCCCCCCCCCCCTCCCCCCGCCCCCCCCCCCCTCCCCCCCCCCCCCCCCCCCCCCGACTCCAACCTGACACACACTCAGTAAAGTGTTCTTATCTCCAGGACTCCTCTAACGAGCACCAACGACTTCACCTCCACCAAAGGCAGGATCATCCAGCTGTGTCTGGAGCTCACCTCCACCGTGCAGAAGGTGAGCTCACCAGTCCGGTTCTACTCTGGTTCTGCTCTGGTTCTGTCCTGGTTCTACTCTGGTTCTGTCCTGGTTCTGTCCTGGTTCTGTCCTGGTTCTGCTCTGGTTCTGCTCTGGTTCTGTCCTGGTTCTGCTCTGGTTTTGTCCTGGTTCTGCTCCTCCACTGGGAGGAGGAACTTCAGAGGCGGGGTCAGACCCCTGAGGAGGTCAGGCTTTGATGATGATGATAATGAAGAGTTCACATGAACAAAGTTCTTCTGATGAAACATCCCTCAGAGATCTGGGCCCAACACCCAAGTTTATTTATGTTAATTGATGTTTATTTACGTCACAGGCAGATTGTGGTGATTTCAAGGGGTGTTTCCATTCCAGGGATAGACATAACTCCAGGTAGAGAGTGTTCCTGCTCCATCCCATAATAACCCTGGTACCATGTGGAGCTGTGTTCAGAGACATCTGAGAGGTTCACGTGGAGCTGCTAATCTCCAGGTTTTATTCAGATGTTCAGGTTTCTAACATTTCTAGATGATAGCACAGCTCCAGCTCCAGACTCTTGTCTTGTCTTGTAGAAGGAGGTGCTGGTGCTCCTCCATGTGTCTGTGGGAGGTGTCTGTGGTTCCTCCTCTGGTTCCACTCTCATCTCCTCCCCCGCCTCGCTCTCACACCCAGTTCACATGGGTCTTTTTAATATCATCTGTTTCTCTCTGCTGAGCAGCTTTCCTTCAAATTAAAAGCATGAAGGTTCATTTCACAATAAGATTTTTTGTCCCACACTGTTTGATGTGTGGACCGTAGTGAAGATGCTGTGTCTGTCTCTCTGATTGCAGGACTGCACTGTTTATGAGATTGAGGAGAAGATTCTGGAAGTGGTGAGTTCTGCTGCGTTCTTTTGAAGATGAAACAAACACACACACACACACACACACACTCACATGCACACTCGCATGCACAAAAAGTTACTGGAACACACATTTCCCTTTCCTGTCCTCTAGTGAGTGTCCTGTGGCGTCCACTGTGTGTGTGTGTGTGTGTGTGTGTGTGTGTGTGTGTGTGTGTGTGTGTGTGTGTGTGTGTGTGTGTGTGTGTGTGTGTGTGTGTGTGTGTGTGTGTGTGTGTGTGTGTGTGTGTGTGTGACCCCTCAGGTCTGTTTATCCTGCTTGGGACCGTCCACTTCCCGTCTTAGATAACACTTCCTGTTGGTTGTGCTGTCGTTCCCAGGAAACGACATCAGCTGATGTTACATCTCTGTCTCTGTCTGTCTGTCTCTCTGTCTGTCTTTCTCTCACCCTCTCTGTCTCTCCCTCTCTTTCCCTTTTCTGACCTGTGACCTCATGACTCTCCTCGGGTCTCACATTAGATCTGTCCCATCCAGTAAAATATCACAAGGGACAACTATCAGTTCAGTGACTCTTAAACTACTTTTACTGATGAAGAGAGTGTTCTATATTTTCCTTATAGATCCTAGTAGATAGATCCTAGTAGATAGATCCTAGTAGATCTATAGGGGATCTCAGCTGTTGCTGGACAGAGCTAAGCAGCCAAGGGAGACGAGTAAACCTAGTAATGATAAAAGTAAACACAGACACGAATGATAAATGAACACCAATAAACAACATTTAACTTAAGTCTGAAGCAAAAAACTATAAGTCACAGGAACATCTAAAATGATGTTTTTATCTGCATGTGTTTGGTTCTTCAGTTTTCTTTATCTTCAAGATATTTCAGTTTTATGGCTGATTTTGAGTAAAGTAACAAAAATTCACAGAGTTTGTTGGACTTTTCCAAGAACAGAGAGAAGGACAGTATCGATCTTGTGGGATGATCTCCTCCAGATGTGAATCAGTGTCCTGGTCGATCATCTCCTGGTTGTTCCTCTGAGTGTGTGAGAGGAGGAGGAGGAGGAGGAGGAGGAGGAGGAGGAGGAGGAGGAGGAGGAGGAGGGTCCAGGCTGTTTGTTTGTGCAGGTGACACAGAAGGAAATGCTGCCCAGGCAGATAAAGTAGCAGCAGGAGCTCGGAGAACAACAACATGCAGGAAGCCTCTGGTCGTTACTCCTCAGACCATGTAAATTCATAAACCACTGATAAGACGTTACAGAAGAAGAAGTAGGAGGAGAATGAGGAGGAGGAGGGGGAGGAGAAGGAGGGGGAAGCTCTGGTGTTTTCTCTGCTGTACTTGTAATTTCGTGCTCAGGTTTCAGGAGGTTCCTGGAACTTCCTCCTCTCACAACATGCAACGTGTTTACGTGACTTTACGTTCGTCCGACCGCAGAGCAAAGTCCGACTTTCTGGACCTGAGACGGACAAATATTTGTCCGGACGAGTTGAGGACGTAGCTGCTGGTTCAGTCTAGCAGTCTAACAGTCCAAACCACTTCAGGGGCAGAGGACGTTGTTGGACATTTGGACATAAATGAGACTCAGCATTTATGAGTCGTGTCATCAGATATTATCCATGCACACTCATCTTTATATCACCACTGGTTTATTCATGAATTACTGCCAATGGGCACGTTGAAAATAAAAGTGAAAGTAAGTCCAAATTCTAAACTTAGGATTGTTTATCTTTTCATATATAACTGATTTATCATTTATCTGGTAAAATGAGTCAGAGCTGACCGGCAAACAACAAAGAAAGAGGACGTGAAGGGTTATTGCCTGGAGTGGAGGCGATAAGAAGCTCCCGACATGACTCGTTTCTGCTTTCATCGTGAGAGAGTGACGGAGCTGAAGAGCTGCTTCACTCATGTCATGTTATCATGGCACGCATATGATGTGGATTTAGTCTTAACTTCTTATTATGGATCTATTATACTTGTACTATACTATACCATACTATACTATACTATATATATCCCATATATTCATATCCTATCTGTACATTAAGTATATCTTCAGTAGTATTATTATATACTGTCGCTGTTACCATTATACGCTGCATGTAGCACAGTGTTATTATTGTCATTTATATGTGTTTATTTATTATTATTTATCTTATTTATTATTATCTTTTCTTATTATCTTATTTGTTATCTCATTATTTATATGTTTATTAGGGTTAGGGTTAGGAACTTTCTCTGTTCTCTCCCAAAAAAAAAACACAACATGTTTAGTTGGACGATGGAGGTAGAAAGCAGCGTTGGGTGGAGGTAGAAAGCAGCGTTGGGTGGAGGTAGAAAGCAGCGTTGGGTGGAGGTAGAAAGCAGCATTGGGTGGAGGTAGAAAGCAGCATTGGGTGGAGGTAGGTAGCAGATGAGACGGTGGATCTGATTGGTCGCTGTGTGTTTCAGTCCCGCTCCCTCAACAGCGTGTGTGAGAAGACGGTGCAGGCGACCTCCGACCCCCTGAAGAGCGAGGCGGCCTGTCTGGAGGAGGTCCACATCTCCACCGTGAAGCCTGGGGAGGGACTGGTGAGCACCCCCACAACCTTCACTGACCTTCACCAAACCTCACTGACCTTCACTGACCTTCACCAAACCTCACTGACCTTCACTGACCTTCACCAAACCTCACTGACCTTGTTTGGTTCAGAAAATGACACAAAGACTGTGAAAACCTCTCTACCTACCTACCTGCTTACCTACCTGTTGTATGTTCCATGAATACAGTTTCATCACTAAATCATCTTCTTGACTTGTTGCTTGACGAGGTGGTTGTTTAAAATATAGAGGACAGAAACAGAGATCAGCACACCTGTGGTCTCTGCTTTCTCTGAGCAGAAGGTAGAAGATGGTTGTAAGATGACAGGAGTGTGTAGTAAACAACCAGGAGTGTGTAGTAAACAACCGGGAGTGTGTAGTAAGCAACCAGGAGTGTGTAGTAAACAACCAGGAGTGTGTAATAAACAACCAGGAGTGTGTAGTAAACAACCAGGAGTGTGTAATAAACAACCAGGAGTGTGTAGTAAACAACCAGGAGTGTGTAATAAACAACCAGGAGTGTGTAGTAAACAACCAGGAGTGTGTAGTAAACAACCAGGAGTGTGTAGTAAGCAACCAGGAGTGTGTAGTAAACAACCAGGAGTGTGTAGTAAACAACCAGGAGTGTGTAGTAAACAACCAGGAGTGTGTAGTAAACAACCAGGAGTGTGCTGCAGCTCTGCTGATCAGGCTGCTGTAGTCAGCTAAAATAAAAACAAAAACTCTTAAAAAGAGGAACTTCCTCTGACACACACACACACACACACACACACACACACACACACACACACACACACACACACACACACACACACACACACACACACACACACACACACCCACCCTGCCTGAGCTGCTCTCTGACTCCTCAGGGTATCTACATCAAGTCCACCTACGACGGGCTGCACGTCATCACCGGGACAACGGAGAACGTAAGTGACTGACGTATCATCTCTGAAAACTCATCACTGTAATTATTATTATTGTTGTTATTATTATTGTTATTGTTATTATTATTGTTGTCATTATCATCCTGGACCTGAGAGTTGGCCTGTGTCTCTGCTGCTCAGTCTCCTGCAGATCAGACCAAGAGGATTCACGCTGGAGATGAAGTTGTGCAGGTCAACCAGCAGACGGTGGTGAGGCCACGCCCCTTTTTTACTGACTGCTTGATCGATTGATTGATTGATCGATTGATTGGTAAATAGAGAGAACAGCTGTATTATCACAGCCGATATACTGTATATCCTCATATCAACTTGCGAGCAGTAAAGTTATTGTTCCCTGAAAATGCACAAAACCTAAAGATCACAATAAAAATCTGGTGATAAAACACCTGAATGTTGTAAACACCTGTAGCTGTTGCCACCTCCTCCAGAAACATCTGAACATCTGAACAAACCTGGAGATAGCAGCTCCACGTGAACCTCTCAGAGGTCTGAGCACAGCTCCTCTCCTGAGCTGCTCCTCCAGACGTGTCCATCTAGAAGCTGATCTCAAAGTGTGATGGAAACACTTTGTTCACATCTCCAGGTCATGTGACCTGACGTAGGGGTCACATGACCAGTTCCCTTCAGACCAGATGGACAGAGGAGGAGACACTTGCAGCAGAGCTGGACGTTATCTCCATTTTGTGAACATCTCTTTGATGTGGTGTTTAACTGTAATGGTGTGGGGGGCAGGTGGGCTGGCAGCTGAAGCACCTGGTGGAGAAGCTGCGGGCGGAGTCAGGGGGCGTGGTCCTGGTGCTGAAGAAGAGGCCGACGGGGACCTTCACCGGCTTCGCTCCAGCACCGCTGAGGAACCTGCGCTGGAGGCCGCCACGCGTCCAGGTGAGACGAGTCCAGACGTCCAATCACAGCTACCAACAGTGACTCCTCCCCCTCTGCTCCTGGCTCCTCCTCTGGTTCCTCCTCTGGTTCCTCCTCTGGTTCCTCCTCTGGTTCCTCCTCAGTCTCTGGTTCCTCCTCTGGTTCCTCCTCAGTCTCTGGTTCCTCCTCTGGTTCCTCCTCAGTCTCTGGTTCCTCCTCAGTCTCTGGTTCCTTGTGTGTGTATAGTCACGTAAAATTACGTCATGTCATGTGATCATCCATGTGAGTGGCAGGAGAGAGAGCCAATCAGAGTACAGTCTGCGTGTGGTTGCCAGATCAGCATGAAAGGAGCCAGATCTGAGCAGGAACAGAGTGTAATATTCCAACAGCTACAAACAGGATGTAGAACACACTTTGAGCTCTGATGGAACCAGAGCTCATAGCTTCTATGGTAACACCAGAGAACATTCTAGGTCTCTATTGAATATCTGTGTGTGTATGTGAGTGAGAACAATGGCTCCTCTCTGGCTCCTCTCTGGCTCCTCTCTGGCTCCTCTGACCTCCTCTGACCTCCTCCGAGCATCACTCACTGGTTTCTCGTCTCGCTGACACAGCTCCAGGATGTGTGTGTGTTTAGGGAACACAGAAGACGCCTCTAATCTGAGCAAAACAGAGTGTGTGTGTGTGTATGTGTATGTGTGTGTGTGTGCAGGTCAGAGGTGTTTCAGTGGAAATCGTAAAAAGTCTTATCATGTTAATGACAATAATAAATAATCTTAATGATAATAATAAATAATGTTATGACTATTGTTAGTTTCATAACTTTGAGTTTCAGCTTCAGGCATGTGATGAGCTGACTGGTTAGAGAAGGTTCCAGGTTGTTGTGATCAGCTGAGCTGCAACGTGGTGCACTGTGTCCTGCAGATGTCTCCTGCTGCTCCTGCTGCTCCTGCTGCTCCTGCTGCTCCTCCCTACTCGTCCCGCCCCCCCGAGGCCCTGGAGGCTCCAGGGAGGAGAGCGAAGGCGGCCATGATGGATATTTATGTGCCTCCTCCTCCAGCGGCTCCCTACGCTCCTCTGTGAGTGACCTCAGAGTCCACAGCTCCTCCTGCTACTGGAGACCTGGAGGAGTAATGACCAGAGTCTCCTCCTGCTCCCCCTGCTCCTCCCCCTGCTCCTCCTCTCCACAGGGACTCCAGCAGCAGCGTGTGTCGTGTCAGGTCCAGGTCTCCAAATTCGTGTCTGGACGCAGACGAGCGGCGTCGCCTGGTTAGCCCCGCCCCCGAACCCAGCCAGCCAATCCCTGTCCGCCTCCGCCAGCGCTCCTCACGCTGTGAGCACACACACGCGCTATCTGTCTATCTATCTATCTATCTATCTATCTATCTATCTATCTATCTATCTATCTGTCTATCTGTCTATCTGTCTATCTATCTATCTATCTATCTGTCTATCTGTCTATCTATCTATGTCTATCTATCTATCACATATCTAACATCTGTTTTCTTCTCTTCCTCTCCTCTCCTCCTCCTCTCCTCCTCTCCTCTCACAGCTAAGCCCCGCCCTGTCTCCATGCCGGTGGAGTCGTTGTGTGACGTGTCCTCCAGACCTGCAGCTCCTGGACGGAGAGGTGAACTCCACGATTAACCGCTGATTAACAGTGTGTGTGTGTGTGTGTGTGTGTGTGTGTGTGTGTGTGTGTGTGTGTGTGTGTGTGTGTGTGTGTGTGTGTGTGTGTGTGTGTGTGTGTGTGTGTGTGTGTGTGTGTGTGTGTGTGTGTGTGTGTGTGTGTACCACATCCACTAAGCTCTCTTAGCTTTATTTACTTTATTTACAGTTTACAGTAAAGATAAACAGACAACAGATGAACTAATGAATCACAGACCTTGAAGGAGGACGGTCTAGTCACATGTAAAACCAGGGATCACAGCCAGACAGCCAATCAGGGCAAAGCCTATGTGTGGTTGCCAGATCAGCATGGATGTGTCAGTATTCCCTCAAACCGTGCTCCCGTGTGTCCAGGTGGCGTGGGCGGCGTCCTGCACCGCTACCTGAGCAACGAGGGCATCAGCAGCGTCCCGGAGGAGCCGCAGCTCCTGGCCCCGCCCCCCCGCCTGGCCCCGCCCCCCCGCAGCCGCCTGCTGGCCCGCGGCGTCGACCACATCAGAGGCAGCCGCTGCTTCATCAGCTCCGAGCTGCACGCCAGCGCCACCATCCCCTACCAGGATGGCCCCGCCTCCAGGAAGACCCCGCCCACTGCCCCGCCCACCGCCACACCCTCAGCCCCGCCCACTGCCCCGCCCGGCAACAAGAGCTCCACCTCACTGCTGGGAGGCTGGTTGGCCAGGCTCCGCCTCCTCAGCCACTGACTGACTCCTCCTCCACCTCCTCCTCCTCCTCAGCCACTGACTGACTCCTCCTCCACCTCCTCCTCCTCCTCAGCCACTGACTGACTCCTCCTCCACCTCCTCCTCCTCCTCAGCCACTGACTGACTCCTCCTGACTGTCAGCTCCTGTAATGAGGAGCAGAAACGCCAGAAAAGCTCATTTTATGTTTTCATTCCAACACTTTTTAAATGTAAAGAACGAGTGAAGTCTAACAGGAAGTTCACCTCCAGGCCTGAGAGCCTCAGAGAGTCTCAGTGGAGGAACATGAGGAGCAGAAACTGGAAAACTTCAACACTCGCTGTTCAGAAAGTCAAAGGTTTTAGTCTTTTTTAATCATTCCAGGAATTTTTAAACAATCAGATGAAACTGTTGCTATTTAGATTTAGAACCAGTGAAACTCGAGGCCTTAAAATGAGAGACTGAGAGGAAACGGTGACCTGGAAGGTTATTCTTCATCTGAACGGCGCCTGGACGCTGCTGCTGTTGGTCTGAAGCAGAAAGCGATGTTAAGTTTTCTAGAAACACTTTGAGGCTGTCAGCTGCAGAGCTGGCTGCTGGATCTGAAGGCCGACGGCAGGGAAACGTCTCATTTCCTCTAACAGCGACTTCCTCTCTGACTGCTGCTGTTGATTCTCTGAAAGCTGAAAAAAGCGTCTTTTTCTAACAGTTATGACAAGTGTTTAAGTTTTGTTTCTCAACATTTCCGTCTCAGGTGAGACCGACTTACCTTTTTATAGACAAACCTGCTAATTGAAGCTAGTCGACATGCAGTCTGTTGATCCTGCGGCTGTGTGTGTGATGTCATCGCCGTCTGTTTGCTTCGTGTGACGCTCTGCGCTGTAATGCAGAAAAACTTGAGAATAAAGTTTATTTTAAAAGCTTTGAATCCACCTCTCCGTCATCGAGCCGTGAAGACTGAACTGAAACTGATCTGAGATCTGCTCACGGGTCTTTGATGCGTCCTGTGGCGCCACCTGCTGGAGGCCGCGGCTACCTTAATGCTAACGCTCAGTCACACTCACCTCACATGGATGGTTCGACCTGCTGTGAAGCTCAATTTAAATCATACAATTATTATTCATACAAAACGAGACAGATTTACTTGCCGTTCATACAGGTACAATTAAGTCCAGGCATATTGGAATATTGTGCATTTTCCCAAGTCTGAGTTTTAAAAGATGAAAACACAAATAATAAAACACAAAATGCATAAGGAATGGAAGGGACCAAATGGGCCTGCAGCTGTTCTACTATGTCACTGTTGCATTTGACATGGTTTGAAAGCTTATTTCTCACCTTTCCATCACTTTGTGACTGAAACTGAAAGCAGGTTTGCAAAGTGAAGCAGCGAGAGATCAAGAGAACAGCGCTGAGCACTTTAAGCTGTGACTTCACACCTACGAGGGGAAGTTTGATGGATGTCTGAGTGTGTCTGTGTGATACGTGGAAAATGAATTCAAGTAAAAACTAAAGTAACACAGTGAGTGGAGGAGAAGCAGCGGCTGCAGGAGGGCTCGGACCTTCTCCAGATCGAAGGGGAAGTTTCTGAGCTTCGAGGCTGTGAGAAAAGAGGAAGGAGAGCGAGGCGTCATGCATGTCGATAAGTGTCTGTGTGATTTGTGATGTTGTGGTCTGCTGGTGGGCCGACCCGTCTGCAGGGCTGACGTGCAGTTCCTCCTGAGCTGCCTCCACCACAGTCTCTGCTGCAGGACGGACAGCAGCTCCACGCCACGGCCCCCAGCACGCTCCACAGGGTGAGACCTGCTGCTGCTAGCTGACTACCCGTCTCTGGCACCCAGACAGACAGACAGGTAGGTAGAATGACAGACAGGCAGACAGGCAGGCTGGCAGGCAGGCAGACAGGTAGATAGAGTGACAGAGAGACAGGCAGGCAGACAGGCAGGCAGGCTGGCAGGCAGACAGGTAGGTAGAGTGACAGAGAGACAGGCAGGCAGGCAGACAGGCAGGCAGGCAGGTAGGTAGGTAGAGTGACAGACAGGCAGGCAGGCAGGCAGACAGACAGGTAGGTAGAGTGACAGACAGACAGGCAGATAGAGACAATGAAAGAGTCCTTGTGTGAATAAATGTTCTATCTGTGGAGCTGATCAGCCTCACAGTCTCCTACATGGAGAGTGTGATCATAGAACCATAGATGTTACATATATGCTACATGTATGTTATATGATGCTGAGAGTGGCATGTACAACATGTTCTGGAGGGAACAGTGCAGACGTACAGTTCAGAGAGCGTTCACCTCACAGGTCGAGAGGTCGTGTGGTTGTGTGTTGCGTGTTAACGGTTCCTCTGTAAACGTGTTGAACTCTGAGATGAACTTCACAACCAAACTCTGCAAAACGAGCAGGAGTGGAGATGTGTGTGTCGTGTGTCAGTGTGTGTTGGTGTGTGTCAGTGTGAGTCAGTGTGTGTCAGTGTGTGTCAGTGTGTGTCGTGTGTGTCAGTGTGAGTCAGTGTGTGTCAGTGTGAGTCGGTGTGTGTCAGTGTGTGTCAGTGTGTGTCAGTGTGTGTCGTGTGTGTCAGTGTGTGTCAGTGTGTTAGTGTGTCGTGTGTCAGTGTGTCGGTGTGTGTCTGGGGAGGAAGCCTGGCTTCCTCTCTGTGCCAGACGCTCTGGGCTGAGGTCAGTGGGTGAACGTGCAGCGTCTGAACGGGTCTTTGAGGTGCAGCAGCGCCACCTGCGCTCACGTGGCGATCGTTTCTGCTCTGGACTTGTTGAACAGGACTTCCTGTGCCGTCGCTGCCTGCTGCCCCCGGCGGCCACCGCTGGAACTGCGCCCCAGGCTGCAGGTGTGCAGCCATGAGTCGGCGGCGGGTGTCGGTGAGGGAGCTGCGCTCGGTGGCCTGTGAGGGCTGGCTGCTGAGGAGGAAGGAGGCGCGCAGCTTCCTGCACAGCCGCTGGAGGAGATACTGGTTCGTGCTGAGCCACAGCTCCCTCTACTGGTACACAGACCAGACGGTGAGCGCCGCGGGTCGCTAGTGCCATCCCATCATACGGTGCCGCTCCATTCGCCACATACTTCATGCATACACTACATGTGGCTTTCTCATCAATTATTATGTATTATCAATCTACTATCGAATCAATCATTTATTCCACAATCACATAACAGAGGAGGAAACATGCTTTTAATGCACGTCCACAGTCCAGCAGCTGCCAGGGCAGGACAGGACAGGACAGACAGGCAGACAGACAGACAGGTAGGCAGGCAGCCAGACAGACAGGCAGGCAGACAGACAGAAAGACAGGCAGGCAGACAGACAGACAGACAGACAGACAGACAGACAGACAGGCAGGCAGGCAGGCAGGCAGGCAGACAGACAGACAGACAGACAGACAGACAGACAGACAGACAGACAGACAGACAGGCAGACAGGCAGGCAGGCAGGCAGACAGACAGACAGACAGGCAGGCAGGCAGACAGGCAGGCAGGCAGCCAGACAGGCAGGCAGGCAGGCAGGCAGGCAGGCAGCCAGCCAGACAGACAGGAAGGCAGACAGACAGACAGACAGACAGACAGACAGACAGACAGACAGACAGGCAGGCAGGCAGGCAGGCAGGCAGGCAGACAGACAGACAGACAGACAGACAGACAGACAGACAGACAGACAGACAGGCAGGCAGGCAGGCAGGCAGACAGACAGACAGACAGACAGACAGGCAGGCAGGCAGGCAGACAGGCAGGCAGGCAGGCAGGCAGGCAGGCAGACAGACAGACAGACAGACAGACAGACAGACAGACAGACAGACAGACAGACAGACAGACAGACAGGCAGGCAGGCAGGCAGGCAGGCAGGCAGGCAGGCAGCCAGACAGACATGCAGGCAGGCAGGCAGGCAGCCAGACAGGCAGGCAGACAGACAGACAGGCAGGCAGGCAGGCAGACAGGCAGGCAGGCAGACAGACAGACAGACAGACAGACAGACAGACAGACAGACAGACACCCACTTTATTGATCCTCCTCTGGTTCCAGTTACAGCCCCATGTTGGAAGTGAGGACCAGGAGACAGTGAAGAGTCTAAACTCCAAACTCCTCAAACACAACCATTGTTTAGTAAAACGTTCACTAGGACGTGTGAGGAGTTCTCATGTAGAGAAAAGATTTTGCTGTTATGATGTTTTCATATTAGGAACTTCCTCCTCTGAAACTAAATTACAGTAAAACACCCACATGATGAAGACAGATGTAGCACAGAGGCCTCAGGCCTGGACATGTCAGTGAGCTCACCTCATTATTGAGAGAAGGTAAATACTGTTACTGGTAGTTGTTTAGTGAGTAATAAAGTGAGTCGTACTTTAAGCAGACGGTGGGACAGTGAGCTTCACTGCTTCGAACATTGAAGAAGTGTTGAGCAGCTGGTCACAGTGGTTCAGCTGCTGGTTCAGCCACTCTGACACAAATAAACACCTCACTGTACTTCCTGTTGCTAAAGCCGTCCAGGCGGCGCTGCGCTCTGATTGGCTGGTTCCACCCGCACACTTTCATCACATTCTGTGAAGGTCACACAGGAAATGAGCCAGCAGCCTGTCTGTCTCTCTCTGAGCAGCCTGTCTGTCTCTCTGCAGGCCGAGGAGGCCGAGGGCTTCATCAACCTGGCCGGGTTCAGGGTGGAGGCAGCGAGACAGTGCAGGAAGAAGCAGTACGACACCTGTCTGTCCTCCCACACCTGTCTGTCCTCCCACACCTGTCTGTGCACACACCTGCCTGTCCTCACACACCTGTCTGTCCTCACACACCTGTCTGTCCTCCCACCTATCTGTCCTCCCACACCTGTCTGTCCTCACACCTGTCTGTCCTCACACACCTGTCTGTGCACACACCTGTCTGTGCACACACCTGTCTGTCCTCACACCTATCTGTCCTCCCACACCTGTCTGTCCACACACCTGTCTGTGCACACACCTATCTGTCCTCCCACACCTGTCTGTCCCCACACCTATCTGTCCTCACACCTATCTGTCCTCACACACCTGTCTGTCCTCACACCTATCTGTCCTCCCACACCTGTCTGTCCACACACCTGTCTGTCCTCACACCTATCTGTCCTCCCACACCTGTCCGTCCTCACACTTGTCTGTGCTCACACCTGCCTGTCCACACACACCTGTCTGTCCTCACACCTGTCTGCCCTCCCACACCTGTCTGTCTGTGTCTGGTTCCAGTGCCATCACGGCCAGTCACCCACTGGTTGTGACCATCTTCATCGCTGCCGAGAGCTTCACCGACATGAACAAGTGAGTGAAGCAGGAAAATGTTGGAAAACAGAAGATCAGGGAAACTCTGGGTTTCTGTTTCATCAGGATCAGTTTTCCTAATTCTGTGTTTGAGTTTGAACCGATCTTCACTAGTCATTCCTTCCTCTCCTGATTAATAAAGCTGTTCATCTCTGCTCTGGCCCCATGGATGCCACACACACACCTACACGCAAATTTAGCCCCTACTCTGTGTGTGTGTGTGTGTGTGTGTGTCTGTGTGTGTCTGTGTGTGTCTGTGTGTGTGTGTGTGTGTGTGTGTGTGTGTGTGTGCAGGTGGATCAGTAAGCTGTCTGAGGCGGCTGAGCAGTGCGACCACACCAACACTGAAGGTCAGAGCAGCAACATGACAGACACTGAGGTCATGACTGTGATGGATCCAGAACATCTCCTTCCTCCTCTTCCTCACCTTCCTCACCTTCCTCCCCCCCATCTTTCTCCTCCTCCTCTTCCTCCTGCTGATCTCCTCTCTCCTCTTCGTCCTGTGTGCAGAGTGCTACAGCGAGGGCAGCGACCAGGACATTGACGACAGCCTGGGGGCCCAACCTGAGGGTGTGGCTCAGGTGAACCACACACACATTCACACACACACATTCACACACATTCACATATATGCAGTGTGTGTGTGTGTATGTATATGTTCAACATGTCTGTTTCACAGATGGAACCGCCTGCGCCTCCTTCTCTGTGTGTGACGTCATCAGACCCGGCTGCGCCTCCTTCTCTGTGTGTACTGTCATCAGACCCAGCTGCGCCTCCTTCTCTGTGTGTGATGTCATCAGACATCACCCATCATCATCAGACTCCGCCCACTGAGGACAACAGAGGAAGCTCACCACCTGGGGTGCCTGGTCAGACCCAGCAGAGCCAGGCTGGTTCTGCTGGGTCCTGGTTGTACTCTCCCGGGTCGCTGAGCAGAGCTGAGGGAGGAGCGTCCGTACCTGCGGCCCCGGAGCTGAGGGTCGATGTCCCAGTGGAGGAGGAGGACAGTCACGGTAAACACACCTGCAGACACACATGGTTACCATAGCAACCCCTTTACTTCTCAAAGTCCTTGATCAAGCCTTTCCAGCACCTTCCAGCTGTGAAAACATCTGTGATTAACTTGTAAGTCAGAGAATCAGATTATGAGTTGTACTTCTGCTGTTTACCTGTGGCTATCTGATGCTGGTATGAAGCTAGTCTGGCTACTGCCAGGCTTCTCAGGGTCTCAGCTGAGCGTCCGTCTCCACATGTTTGCAGAGACGCCACCAGACGAGATGGAGGACCTGTACAAACACCTGAGGGCGGCGCGCCTCTCTCCCATTGGGCGCTCCGGACCACGTGACTTCCGGGCGTCGTTCATCAGACGCTCCCAGGACGAGAGGATCAATGAGAAGATGCACACACTCAGGATCCTGCAGAGCACCCTCAAGGTGAGAACTAAGTTATAATAGAGTGAAAGCAGCTGTTTCCTGCAACTTTTGTATTTGCAACTGAGGATCAAAGTTAGCGATAATCAAGCGTTCTTGACTTTGGTCAGTGGGACTCTTGTTAGGAGGCCAAAGCTACTTTGACATATTCCACTTTGTATTTCACCCCTTCCTGTGGACCTGATGGTGGCGCTAGAGTTCAGGTTGTGCTTGTTGTCCCTCAGGCCAAAGAGCTGGAGCTGCAGGCGGTGGAGCAGATCCTCTCCCAGCCGTCACCCTCAGCGCTGGTCTACAGGAGGTGGAGGAGCTCCAACTATGTCCTGGTGCAGGAGATCCTGCAGCACAGCCAGGCAGCAGGAGGCGCCGCGGAGTCACAGTGACACGACCTGGACCACAGGACTAGATCTTTGCTTACAGACGTTCTCTTTTTGCCTGTTTTTTCATGTTACGGTTTAAAAGCGACACTGAGGAGTCTACAGCCCAGAAGAAGATGAAGACGTGATGTCATGTGACCTAACACAACTTAAGATGAATTACTGACTCCATCAGCTTCCAGGTTGATAGGTCAGAAGACCTGACACCACCTTACAGCAGTACAGGCTGCAGGTCAACGTGTGCATCAGTGCTGAAGTTGTTTTCAATCTGAGTGGACAGATTGTAACAAACCCTTAATGTGGTTTATGTGACTAACATGACTAAATGCTCCACCATCAGCATCCAGCGTGAAGACAAAAACAAATGTGCAGAGGAAGTGACATCATGATGGAGTGATGAGGAGAACAAAGAAACATGTTAAGTGCCTTTAGTTTGGCAGGTTGGCTGCAGCCTCTGTACCATGGATGCATGATGAGGACAGGACACTGGAACAAAGATGGCCGCCCATTCACTCCTATGGAGGTGGAATCATGCATCATGCCTGTGGACAGTGACCTTTTAAAATCTTTTCAGTTACTTTTCTGTCCTTTTGAAACAGGCAGATATAAAGTCCACAAATATGCAATACAAATATTAGTGATTAGTTGTGTTGACAGCTGGAGGCATCCTGGCAACAGTTTTACAGTCTTTTACTATGTTGCAGTACTGCAGGTGGCCACTGGGCAGGGGTGGCGCCCTATCCAGTACTGAACATCCGTCCTTGCTCTGCACTGAGGTCTGACTGGAAGTCAATGTGAAAAGCATCACATGTGGACGTGCTGAGAACACGTGACGGTGCCCTGGCTCTGGGTGTCATGTCTGAGGTTTCAGTGGCAGTGTGGGCAGAAACGTGGGACTGGACACTTCAGGTTGTGACTGTGGCTGGTAACTTGTAATGTGCTGCCCCCTGGTGGACAGGCAGAACCACACATTCACTCAGTTACCTCATCTCACTGGCGTCTCCACACTCTGGACAGATGTGGGACTTCATCGATAATGACCTCTACTAGAGCAGGTGCTGGAAGGAGACGGCTGCAGCAGCATCATCCTGTGAGGAACCAGTCTGACTTCCTGTCCACCAGTTAGAAACGTACTGGTTTCAGACGACCAGTATGACCCTGGTGAGCAGCAGCTGGAGCTCATCCACATCCAGGGACTCTGCAGGCGACATCTTTAACTGTCTAGCTTGTAGTTCCATTCACAGAGCATCCTATGCTACAGAGCTCAGATCAGCAGGTAACAGGCAGTATTTTTTCAAATAAACCTTTGGTCACAGGTGACTGGCTCCATTAGTCAGTATTATTTTCAATACTTAAAAAAAATCAAACACCTTATTATTCCCAGGATTGATTTATCAGCTCTAGACTGGTGTGGAAGCCTCTAGAAGGGGACGCAGGTGAAATGAGTTTCACTTGAAGAAATAAAAGACAGAGCCAACGTTGACAGTAAACAAATTTACTTTGTTATCTGCATTTACAGCTGGAACTCTGGGAATTCAAACACGACGTCTTTGCCTGTGAGCTTCTTGTAGACCCCGGAGAAGGTCTCCACCTGAGGACAGGGAGGAGACACGTTAGCCAGGAACAACCTCAGGACTCATCTGTCCAATCACATCTTAGGAATGAAGCTGTTTAATCCATGTAGAGACATTCAGACAGACGAGACAACTTCAGGTTTTCCTGAACTTCAGTTCGATAAGAGCAGGATGTGACTTGAGGAATGTGTGTTGTGCCCTGCATGGTTTGGCCCCCCAGTCACGGCCCCACAGGGACTCTGGGAAGATGTAGGAATATGCAGGACGCCGGTCCTCACCAGCCAGAGGCCGGGGACGCAGCTTAGTGTCCGACGTCGTGGAACGGGACTTTACGTCTCGGCTCAGAGCTACGCTCCCATACGCCACCAGGACAGAGCCAGAGAGAGCAGCTCTCTGGGTGTCCACGTCGCCCCCCGCCCCCCCCCGCCCCCCTCCCCCAGCCCAGCAGGAGGAAACAGGAGTGAGAGGTTTGTGGCCCTACTTTGTGTTCCACGTTGTTCTGCTGGGCCTTGTCCAGGTGGACCTTGATGAGCCTGCTGCTGTCCATCTTCACTCTGATCCTCTTGCCCACGATCTCGCTGGGGAACACCAGGTCTTCCAGGATGGCGTCATGGACCGCCGTCAGGGTGCGGCTGCAGACCAACAACACCAGGAGCATCAGACAGGCTGCACCACAGCCTCCGCTCACAGAACCGTCCATCTGTGCAGGGCTTAGGTCTCAAATTCAACAGATACTAGTCATTTCAGGCTACTACCAACTACAGCTTTCCCTGTCAATCATTCTGCTGAACACTTCAATACTAAAATGCCAGGAAGCAGCGTGAACTACCACTCCACACAGATTAGTTTCAGTTTGGACTGAAGACTCTCACATCTGAGAGGTGTCAGTCAGGGATTAGATCAGCAGTTCACATTACTGTAGGGTAACTGGCTCCTGGACCAGGACTGCTCTGTCTGATCAGAACAGATCACATGTCAATCAATCAGCAGCTTCACACTCAGCCAAATCCTTCAGCATCTTTAAACATTTCAGCGTGTTTCATTGATATCGTCATCCCGACATGTTGTGAGAACAGTCTGTGCCCTGCATGGTTTGGCCCCCCAGTCACGGCCCCACAGGGACTCTGGGAAGATGTAGGAATATGCAGGACGCCGGTCCTCACCAGCCAGAGGCCGGGGACGCAGCTTAGTGTCCGACGTCGTGGAACGGGACTTTACGTCTCGGCTCAGAGCTACGCTCCCATACGCCACCAGGACAGAGCCAGAGAGAGCAGCTCTCTGGGTGTCCACGTCGGCCCACAGAAGCCACACTGCTCCAGCATCACATGGGTTCACCAAACAGACAGGAATACACAGTCAAAGTTTAACATTCTACATGTCCAGTCTGTTACTCTGCAGCTCTTTGGATTAGCAGGGCCTGGACCAATGAGAATCACCACAGAAATATAGAGCAGCTCCGGTAGTTTCAGAAAGTCAAACTTGTCTGGTTTCAGATTCTTGAATGATTAAATCACTGATTTTGTTCCTCGTTGAAGTTACCAGACACGACATTATGCAACTTCAAACCAGAATCCATCAACACTGATGGATGGACCTGCAGGCATCACAGAAGCATGGAGGCTGTTACTGATCTGTGAGGTTAGAACAGGTGGAAACACACGGCCATAATCATCTGCCTGAGTTAATGCTGACGCGTTTCATGCGAGGGTCAACCACCACGTCTACAGAGAACCAGTGAAACCCTGGAGGAAGCAATGCATCTTCATCCACACAGACGTGTGATCACTGCACTGATCCCAGCCTGAACTCACCTCCTGGGACGCTTCTGCTTATTCTTTGTGCGGCTTTTCCTGGTGGGTTTGGGCAGAATTCTCCTCTGGAAGACACAGACGTCTCATTACACAGGGTTCACACATCTCCCTGGAGCTCACAGTACAAACTGATATTCTGAGTCAAAGCCTCAGCAACACACTGGGAGATTTCAGACAGGGCAATAAAAACTTCTCACTGTGGACAGAGCATCAAGAACAACAAAAAGCTGGATCTGACTAAATAGAAACTTTCAGTAGGACTGTCTCAAATGTGCCCTGCATGGTTTGGCCCCCCAGTCACGGCCCCACAGGGACTCTGGGAAGATGTAGGAATATGCAGGACGCCGGTCCTCACCAGCCAGAGGCCGGGGACGCAGCTTAGTGTCCGACGTCGTGGAACGGGACTTTACGTCTCGGCTCAGAGCTACGCTCCCATACGCCACCAGGACAGAGCCAGAGAGAGCAGCTCTCTGGGTGTCCACGTCGGCCCAGCCCTGACCTCTCTACAAACACCCTCAGACTGATGTCAAACCAAAGCCTCCCCCCAGGAGAAGCAGCACAGCTGGGCCTCCTCTTTCTCACCTGTGCGATGAAGACCACGTGCTTTCCGCTGAACTTCTTCTCCAGCTCCCTCACCAGACGCACCTGAATCTTCTGGAAGGACTTCAGCTGAGGAACAGGGACGAAGATGATGATGGCTTTCCTGCTGCCACCAACCTCGATTTCCTGAGAAACAACCAGAAGATGAATGACCCAGAGGACAAAACACCCGCAGTCCTCTCATCGAGGAGACAGACACTAGATGTTGACAAACACTGAAGTGGAGAAATTAGGATTTTCCTGCTGCAGCGGAAAAGAAAAGGTTCATTTCAGAGAGTGAACAGACATGTTGTGCCCTGCATGGTTTGGCCCCCCAGTCACGGCCCCACAGGGACTCTGGGAAGATGTAGGAATATGCAGGACGCCGGTCCTCACCAGCCAGAGGCCGGGGACGCAGCTTAGTGTCCGACGTCGTGGAACGGGACTTTACGTCTCGGCTCAGAGCTACGCTCCCATACGCCACCAGGACAGAGCCAGAGAGCAGCTCTCTGGGTGTCCACGTCGGCATCACTTTAACAGGGTTTAGCTTCTGATTCCATAAGAGAAATAAAGCCAGGCTGTACCTTTGCTGCAGTGATGTTCAGCTCTCTGAGCTGAGCCTTCAGGTCAGAGTTCATCTCCAGCTCGAGCAGAGCCTACACAGACAACCAGAGGAACATCAGACACATGGAAGCTATATCAGTATCTCAGGAACATTCAGTACTTCAGGAACTGGATCTCTTCATTTTAGCAGCTATTCTCTGAGCAGTGAATCCATCAGCACCTGGCCTGACTAGCTTGAGCTCACACTTCCACAGAGTGGTCGAAGCTTTCTCACCTGGGAGATCCCAGACTCGAACTCGTCTGGCTTTTCGCCATTAGGCTTGACTATTTTGGCGCTGGTACTGAACATGGCCTTTGTCTCTATGGAAGAAAAAACAAGACACATGTGGATCACATTCATTAACAGTTTACAGACAAGCGTGAAAAAAAGACCACAGAAACTAG